>CABFVX010003062.1:0-28652 GCA_902151425.1 Timema shepardi
AAGTTAGTGCCGCGTGTTGACCCAGTTGGCTGTCCCAGTTAGCTGTCCCAGTTGGTAAGTGTTGTTACAACGTAAGTTGTTACACTAAGAAAAGGGGGTATTGCTTTGAATGTTAATATTGGTCAGGAATGTATGAGTTTGCTTATACCTTCAATTTTCTTACAAATAAACATATCGGAGAGAAAAAGTTACTAGATCTACTTTAATGTATTCACAAATCAATTCATGGGATTTGCAAACATTACTTTTGCTATAAATTATGAATATCTATAAAATTATATCAGTAATATAATAAAATGTTATTAATGTCGATTCTAAAAAATTGTATTTTTACCTGCTTTGGAGGCCGCATAGTCTAAGGTGTCACTCATGTGTTAGGCGAGACTGCCGATGACAGGAATATTGGGGTTCGAATCTCATTCGAGTATACTGAGGAGGATTTTCCCCTGACTGTTTTTCTACTCTCCTTCCATGCAAATGCAGGTACTTTTCCTCTAAATTCAACATTCCTAATTCATAACACACTAGAATAATTAGTACATATGCGTATAATTTGTACAGGTAGTAAGACGCAATGGCAAAAATCAAAAATAAACTTTATTTTCTAAAAGGCTCTAAATGTTAATTTATAAGAAAATCAAGGTATAGAACAGCAGTATTTGTTTTCATTTAGAATGAATAGATCTTGAACAGGTTCATTCATAACCAGTCGCCTCTCACTACCAATAAAATAATGCTAAATTGTATTTAAGATAGTAGGGAGTCTTCCATAAACCACGTAACGCTGTTCTCTTACTTTTTTTTTCTGCCCCGCTCTCACCCATGTAACACCAAATAGACATGTAGTCTAATCCCACCAACCTGTGTTATGTAACTTTTCACATCAAGAGTGAATGTCATTTCATAGGTAGCCTTTTGTGACACTAAGAGAGAGACAGATTTAATACTACTCATCATTAATTTGAAATCCTCAATATAAATTATTTCAAATAATTTTTATAACAATACTTTTTATTTTTTCATGGTTACTGTACATATATCAATTTAATGGTTTGCATAATCTCCAATACCCAATCTCCCTTTATCTCCATCATTCTATGTGTCTTCATTTATTACTCTTGCTCATATTTCATCGTCTATGCCTTTTCTCTAACTCATTCTTAGCTTCCCTCACTTTCTTTGTCCAACAGGTTTGCAGTTTAATACATGTGGAAATTAATCATTGATGAAAATATATTCATATTGATAAATTAATGGCCAGAGACTGGATGTTGTGTCTGTCCTAGTCTTAAGTTAGAATATAAGGCATGTGAAGCTATGACAGGCCTAGCAAGCCGGTAGTGGGAAATATGAAACTGACCCACGCCATAAGCTGTAAACAGTACTGTAGAGTGCAGCAAGTAGATGTTTAAAATATATATGCTTTGAATACAGGTTCATAAAGAATTAACTATGTGCAAAATACATAATTTAAAAAAATTCATACAGCAGCTGTAGTTCAATCAATTTTTTGTATTGTGTGCCTTGTTTGCTGTTTTGTAAATAACTAAATTGATGGACAAAGTATGGCAAATCATACTATTTCATATAAGTGAGAAAAATTAAAAGCATGAAAATTTAAATTTCCAAAAGAATACCATTATTGTCAAGTTAAGGTCAGATAAACCTATGTACTCTTTCTTTAACCTAATGGGGGTACCTTCTTAATACCAGAATTTTTTTAAGTCCCAGAATGTGTTCGCTATTAAGATATTTAACCGACTATATATATATATATATATTTAAATATAATATTAGTGTTATGTAGCACTGTGTGTATCCACCCTCCCCCTCCCCGTGACCCCTACCCCATGTCATATCAAGTAGACAGAGTTTGTGCCTCCCCTCCAATAAACAGTATTACCTGGTAAATGGATGATCTGTGAGTATACCCTGATTTAGGTTGGAAGAACAGTAGAGTAAATTCAAACATATTTCTTTGCAGCCAACACTGATAATACCTCACTTTATTATTGGTGTTATTTTATAGTTATTAATTTTATATATATATATGAAAAGTGACGTCTCCAGATAACATGACTTGCTGTATGAATGTAATTAAAGTTGTTTTAGTAACTTTTGTAACTAACTTCTACTGTTCTTCCTACCAAAATCATACTATAGCTTTTCTGTAATAAGAAGCAGTGTCTAAATTAATTAAAATATTTACTAAACATATAATATATATTTATGATGTATAAATTTGTCCAATTAGTTGCTTAAAGAAAGATGTAGATAATATTTACTCACTTCCAAAACCTCATATCGATCAAAAACTTTTTAAAAAACCCGCAATGCATTAATATTAAAATTACGAGGCTTGTGTATTTTATTTGTTTACATCTATTACTACCATAACACTCCAAATATGAAAAAAAAATCAACATATGAGGTTTTGGAAATAAATAAGCTAATGATATTTCTTTAAATAGGTTACAGGGATTGTTGGTTGTGTAGTAATGTATTATATGCAGTAGAAATATGTATTTATTTCATGCAATAACAATATACTTATTTCTATAAGCAAAAGTGTTTAGTAATGTATACTTTCACTAACATATTATTTTTAAATATTTAGCCCTAAAACAAATACATTAACAATTTTTTATGTTCTCTTTGCTTAACTAAGCTGGATTTCAACTAAAGTATTAGGAATATTTTACACTTGTGGCATATAATTTTTTAACAACACACATAATAATTTAGGTACCTCTGATTTATGCAGAGGCGGCACTGCACAAGTCATTACAGATTCCTTATTAATTCTGAATTAAATTGACTTGAATACAGTGAAAATGAACTTTTGTGATGTTATTAGAGTTATTATACTTTTTGTGCTAACCCAATTAAGTTACATTATAAGAACTAGTGCAATATTTAATACCTATCTCTTTGCTGTAATGCTATTTACTATATAAAATAACATTAACAAGTTTAAAGTAAACAAAACAAATAAGGTAAATAAGAATATTCAGAAACTATAAAATCCTATCAAACATACATTTGTTATAACAAATATTTGGGTTGTGCTACTAAGCAGTGAAATTGGTATTATTTTAGTTTGTTATAAATTGTGTTTACAATCTAAAAAAAATATGTTATTGTCATCATTTTATTCAATCTTATCACTGTAATGCACACTAAAAAGGTGTTTAGTAGAGATTACATATTTAAAAATGTAACCACTTAAAATGTTCTTATACTTTTGTATTTAATGAGAATGGGACAATCAAGTATTAGAAGCAATTACCGAGATATGGTCAAGTGACTAATATAGCAGAATTATTTTGTTTTTGATACAGTAATATTTATTCTGTATAGTAAAATTAATTGAATGTCTTTGTAAGTGCAAAAATTAAAGAGTTTTGGAGAGTAGAATTTAACTTATTTTCTAATAGGAAGTGGTTTTTAAGTAGGTTTATAAATAGTATATAAAATAAATAAATTATCTAATCCAATAAAAAAAATACATATTCTACATTTGAAAATAAATTGAATGTGAGTTTGGAAAAAATATTACATTTTGGTTCACCTGAAATATTACTTATGACATGAGGAGACCTCAATTATTGATTAGGAGGTGGGTATATTATTACATAATTACGGTATTTAATAACTCTCATGAATAAAATTGTGAACTTTTTTTTGTCAAACTTATATTCAATAGCAAAACTTGTAGTAGTTTTAGTGTTGTTTAATCCAATTTTAGTTCTAGACATCGGTAAATCAGAATATAGGGACTAAGAGGAAATACTGGGGATGTTTTTAATTAGAGTTTCACTCAAGCTAGCTCCAGAATCCAGCTATTTAGATGGTGCTGACCTTGTAATTAAATCAGAGGAAAATATCCCTACTCTTAAAGAAAAAAGTTGAAACAGAATTTGTGATATGTACTTAGTACACCTCAAGTGCAGTGTTTTATTAAATACAGGATGTCACCTACATATACAAGAATGGAAAGGACCAGTTTCATTGTGAAACTATCCCATTCCATCTGAGTTTAGATGGGTGTTGTCTTGTATTTAGTACAGCCATGCACTTGAGTTATACTGTCTGATCATAAAAACTCTCCCTTACTGTCTTGTCCTAAGCTGTGTTACACCAATCCTACAAAGAGATGATTTTCTAAACTTTTTTTATCTGTATCTTAACATTCCATTGCCCAGATGTTTGCACATTAATCTTTTGGTTGTTAATTCCTCCAAACCCCTCACTTGCCCCAATTATACTACACAATTCACAAACATCTTTGCCTTTTAAAAAAAAGTTAAAATTGGCCTTTAATCTGTCTCAGGTCGAAAATTTGAATATTTTCAAATCTCTGGGAAACCGTAATATTACAAACTCAACATATTTGTTAGTATAAACTACTTTTTGACCATAATTTAAGTGAACCGGTCTAGCTAAATAAGGTATACTAGATTGAAGCACTAAGAATAGGGATGTGAAAAAGTATCGATACTTTACTAATATCGGTATTTTTTTACTTAATCCTTTTTTTCTGATACTGTTGATATTAATACTCACACTCCGGTATCAGATCAGTATCGGAAGAAACAACTTTTTTGCTATCTTCACTCGTGCTTGGATCAAATGTTTACTAGAGTGGACTGTACAGGAAGAACAAATTACATTATTTCTCAATTCTCGCTCATTTTCTACGACGGCTAGTTGTCAACAGACCAGATGTTTTGTGATTTTTGTACCCAGGTAAAACATTTCCTAAGTCAATTTTCTTGCTACAGTTTCTACGACGGCTAGTTGTCAACAGACCAGATGTTTTGTGATTTTTGTACCCAGGCAAAACATTTCCTAAGTCAATTTTCTTGCTACAGTAGCCCCATGGCTTCTTTGGTGGTGTCTGACAACTCACAGCTGACAGCTAAAAGCTTTGAAAAGTTACCAGACCAAATTATGTATCCTTACGCTGAACCATATGATTTGCAAAAACATGTGTTTAGCAGCTGTCACTTCTGACGGTCAAAATTTAGGTATATACCTAAATGTTGACTGTCAGAAGTCAGCTGTGAGCTGTCAGTCAGCACCAAAGAAGCCGTGGGGCTACTGTAGTTGTAAATAATTTTGTAATTATGTAAAAGTTAGATTACATGCTAGTAGAGATGGTATCAAAAGCTATGCTATGCTAAAAACATAAGAATTAATGTAAATAAAACTTGTCCTTTTAAACACTTAATAAGACTTGGTGTTAAGAGACAAATGTGCTTATCTATTTTATCCAAATATAAAAATATAATAAATTTGAAAATTGCAAAATATAGTAGTTTAACTTAATTAAAATACATGCCGCTTAATATTGGGAGCCTTAGGCTGGTTAAAATTAAATCAATTCTATATGCTGGGCATTTTGAATACTGCTGCAAAAATTTTTAAGTTTTATATTTTGTTCAAATTAATGTATGTAGATACTAAAGTTATGTATGAATAGGGCCGGATTTCCCATTAGGCCGGCCAGGCCTAAGTATTCAGGAGGTGGCGTGGTATAACGGCAATATTTTTTTCAATCGTATTAATTGTATTTCATTAACAACATGGTGTATTGTTCTCGGCTCGTCCCCCCACAACAATGTTATTATTATTGTGAATCATCCCTCGACGTCCTCTGGTTGTATTGTCTTAGCTGTTCCTTCATTTATATAAGAAATGCTTCCAGAGCAGATATAATCAACATCAACTGATGTGAATTAATTTAACAATGACAATAAAATACCTTTAGCTCTATATCTCAATGATTATGTAAAATGTATTATTGCAATAGGAGTAAGACCAGAGAATTCAGCTGCCAATCACTAGGTGTGTATTTTCGCACCGAGAAATTAATGACAAATTACGAGATTATGTGGCAGTTCACGGTGTTGAGCAAAACTTGGAAGCAGACCTCAATGTTTCAAAGCGCAAGTATCCTGATAAAAAAAGACATATTACAAGGCATATCAACATTGGGTGAGGACAGGTTATTAGACATAGCACTGTTGAACATTGAGGGAAAGATGCTGCAGGATATGGATTTCAACTACATTTGCCCAACGAAAGGCAAGAAGAAATACCTTCCCAAAATAGGAAGTGACAGCGAACTGACAATTTATGAAGTGAGTTAAATTAGTACATATTGTTATAACTTGATGTATATTGCTTAGTAGCATACATTTTGCTATGCATAACATATTCAATATTTAATAATAATAATATTTAGCACTGTGTCTTACTACCCGTTCGGTTTACACGCTTTAAGTACTAATTACGCTAATGGAATAGGAATTGGTAAGGGTGAATTAGAGTAAGTGGTCCCGCATTTGCATGGAAGGAGAGTGGAAAACCATTTAGGAAAAACCGCCCCCAGTTCATCCGACCGAGATTCGAACCTCGATCTCCCCGTCCTCAGCAGTTGGGCTCAACACGACCAGCGCTATTCAATATTTAAAGTTTGTAGTTATTTTTTTTACTAAATTTTGTAGGCCCTATCTATTAACCTGTTATTTCTTACGCCCATTTTTTTGTATATTAAAATTTATATAGCTGGAATGGTAGGAGGCATTATTGTGCTTAGTTTTTGGTGATATAAATGTATAATTTAAAACCAAAACTATTATTAAAAAAACACACCTTAGAATGACACATAGAAGTGTATCCCCCTCCTTTAGGAAGGGTGGAGAAGGAGGGGCATTTTGTCATGGGCTTACAGGCAGCAAGGTAGTAAATCCGGCCCTGTGTATGAACTGTGATAGGCCCTCTCATAATTTGTAAGGACCTAAATCATTTGACAAGTAAAATTGTCATAATATTCGAGTTAATGGGATGTTTAACTTGCTGTTCAAATGTAAATATAGAAAAATGGCACAACAAGGATTTGAACTCCTTCGTTCAGCTTTAATAAACCGACAGATTAATCTGAGATCTTCATGTCAGTGTGGTGTCTTTCAACTATATAAACCTCCAAGCATAATGATGTAGTTAATTACAAATAATTAATTAGTACAAGAGCGCATTGCATTACAATTACTTTAAACTACTGAAATTTTCTGTATTAGCCAACAAGAAGAATTTTACATTTTAACAAACATGGAGGAGTTCTTGGATAGCTCATTTAGTAGAGTGATCAGCACATAAGGCCAGACGACCAGGGTTTAAATCTGTGTCAGGCTGTAATGTTTATATATTCACACAAATACTCTATCAGAAAGTTAATTGAAAATAAGTCGTCACCTGAGAATGCAAGTGTTCTATCTCTAAAATGGTTTAATTTGAGATATTTGGTGTTTACGTTTATTTAGAGTGCATATGATTCACCTATGGTAAAATTTAGATTACTGTATGATTATTTAAAAAGATACAAGCTCGAGTTGTCATCTAGTAACATCAATGCTTTTTAACACAAAAGTGAAAAATTAGACATAGAACATTTGCATTCTCGGTTGATGAAGTGTTTATTTAATTGCTTTGTAAGGTTTAAAAACTATATTTATGGCTTTAAAAGTATAAATACAGAATAAAATGTTGTGAAAACCAATGCATTTTTCTCTATATATTCAAGTAATAGTAATTGTTTTGGATAGATGACAACAAACTCTTTTGGAAAAGACTCAACCTTTGGGTTTTTAGCTGACATGATCTGAGAAGGCGCATTAATACAAATTAATAAATTGATATACAGAAATAAATTATTAAGTGATGTAGTGAAATTAAAAACAAGGGACTAAGTGGTACTCATTAAAATTCATTCAAATAATCTTGTTAAAAATTTGTTTTCCTTTCTGTTTAAAGAAATAATTATTTGTTACCTTGATTTTGTTATTATAAATGATTGCATTTAACAAATGTGTAATCCAAAAAGATGGTACAAGAGGAAAGAAATTAAACAGGAACAACTTAATCTAAGGGTTAAGGATAGTGAAGGTTGTTTTGAGGAATAGAAAATCACACCAGCAATATCCACTCTAGTGTGAGCTTGATGTTGGACTGCAAGATCAACAGTACAGATATTTAGCTTGTTAGACCAGTGGAAATAAGTTACCAAAAGTAAGGACAAAACAGTAGCTAATTGGTGGATGACTAAAAGGTTGTGTTTGCACCGCATCTTACTACCTATTTTGGTTAAAACCTATAATACTAATTAAGCTAATGTGTTAGGGATAATAAAGTTTGAATTTAGAGGAAATGTACTCACATTTGAATGTATAGAGAGTGAAAAACCGCTCTATTTACACTCGACTGGGATCAAACCCTGATTTCCTTGTATTTGGCAGTATCGTCTATTGTGAGAATAATGCCTTAGACCATGCGGCAATATCAAAGCAGGTCAAGGAAGAATAAATACACATATACATAATAACTAGTCAAACCTGAATATTTATCTATTGTGAGTCATAATTTTAACCGTCTCAAATTAAGTTACTATGTTGTTTTTTGTCAATTCTTCCAGTTACTTGTTTGAGATTTACTAATAACACTGTGTTATAGGGACCCTACACTAACATTTAGCTTTTCATTCAGCATCAATTTTGTACAGGACCATAGACGGTCAGCAGGGCCGTTTTAAGAAAATGTGAGGGCCCCCTTTGCACGGCAGTATTTGTTTTAGCACCAAGCCATTATAGTATAATAATACATACTTAGTACTTAAGTTACTTAATAATTTCTACGTTTTATGGAATATTCATCAGCTCATTAAATGACTGTACTTTATTAACTGCAAACAAATTAAGTTAACAAAAATAGATTCCTCTTTGCACCATTGCAATGTTAGTTTCCTGTGGACTGACAGCGGTAGCACAATGGTGGCGTATTCTACTGTACTGCAGCACATTACTCGAATAACGTAAATCTTAAATTACATCTACAGTAGCCCCATGACTTCTTTGGTGCTGACTGACAGCTCACAGCTGACTTCTGACAGTCAAAATTTAGGTATATAGATAAATTTTGACCGTCAGAAGTGACAGCTGCTAAACACATGTTTTTACAGATCATTTGGACTGGCGTAGGTATACATGATTTGGTCTGGTAACGTTTCAAAGCTGTCGGTCAGCACCAAAGAAGCCATAGGGATACTGTAGAGTTAAGAGTTTTCGAGAACCTAGAGTGGAATTCTAGCACTAAGCGAATACTTATTGCTGTTGATTATCTATACACTATTTGATGCGAAAATTAGAATAACTGTAATTGAATTTAATCATTTTTGAGGGAAATGTGGAGCCCAGGGCAATTGCCCTCGTTGCCCCCCCATGGCCTGACTTCAGTCTTCAAATCATTATTTTCATTAGTAACAGCTTCTACATGCAAAGTGCAGTTAGTGCAACAACACACTACACTTACTAAAGAAAAACAACCCACTTCAGTGGCTTCATGATCTCAAGCATCACTCTTGCAATAGACTATACTATTGATGATGGAGATAACAGGTATTGAATCTTGGTAGGGTGTACTGAGGGTGGTATTTCCAAAAGAGGTTTTTCACTTTTCCTCCATACAAATGTAAGTACACATCATATAAATGCAACCTTACTCATTCTTAACCCATTAGCATAATTTGTATATAGGCATATCATCCAAACATGTATTGAAACTGTGTGTGAAAATTTAAAAAAAAATGTTTGCATTGATAATACTAGCTGCATAAGAACACAAAACTGAAAAAATCACTGAAGACCATGCGCACAAGGTCAGTATTACTTTCAGTCTCTCCAACCACTAACATGAATGATGACCTGATACTGGTGTGATCAGAAAATTTGAATCACTTCAGTATTTTCATCAGTCCCGAATCATTTCCGAATACTAACTGATAGTGTAGGGTACCTAAAGGGTAGAGGAAGAGTGAATTTAGAAACCAGCTTCCGTGGCCACAAGGCTTAAGGCACTACTCTGCACAACCCACAGCCCTTGACCTCACTTTATGCAGCTAACAAGAGGGATAACGAATAATGTTTTTAAGAGTCAACATAATATAAAATTGTGTTTGGGAATCTACCCAGAAAATCAAATTTTCTTGTTTTGCATCACCCATTGATTTGTTGAGGATTCAATGATTTTACATTATTGACATAAAATAAATAACAAAACAATGACAGAACTATCCAGGTTTGGTGGTGGTAACAGTATTGTAGCAATGATGTCTGTGCATGCACAAGCTATAGCAGCAATTCCCGTAGCGTTGGTCAGTTAATAAATGTTTGATGTAGATGTGTGTTATTGTTACTGTAGATCCTTCAGCTTGGCGTGATGTTTATTTTGTAACATTTTACAATGATGTATGTAAAAAAGCGTAAAGTGACTGATGAGTGCCCGCCATGTGTTTCAGGAGGCGTGAGAGTTATTATATAATAAAACGACAAAACAACATGCTTAATTTGTAAGGAAACTGTGGGTGTAATGAAGGAATACAACATAAAGACACATTATGATACAAAACATGGTGGCAAATATGAGTGGCCTGGACAAATGAAAAAAGGATAAGGTAAAAGAATTGCATCAAAAAATTAACAAGCCAACAAAATCTTTTTCTGAAACGTGACTAACAACTCAGAAATTGCAGTCAAAGCAAGTTTTGTTGTATCTAAAATTTTAGTACCATAAAAAAAATGGCATTCAACATGGAGAGCTAGATAAAGAATGTCTGGAAGAAGTGACAAACCTAGCTTTCCCAGATGAAAAAAGTATTAAGTTAGGCCTATTTCCAAAATTAGTCTTAACCGTATGCCAGTATCCAGAAAAGCAGAAGAAATTAAATCATACATTGAAAAAATATTAGAATGTAAGTACTTTTCACTGGTCATGGATATTATTACATGGTATTTTAACAGACAGGTGGGTCAGCCATGGTGGGAAAGAAGCAATGGGTTGTGAACTATTTAGAAAAAGATTACAAAAACATGAGCAATGATCTTGTCACATGCCATTATATTTCACACCAAGAAACCTTTTTGCAAATAACCTTAATATGAAGCATGCGATGAAAGTAGTAGTCTAGTCAAAGTAATATATTTGCCTCGTTCTCAAGGTTTATTTCACACAAGGTTTATTTCACACAAGTTTGTTGGCTTAGGGCCCTTTTGCACAGGAAATATTTTACTATGCTAATAAAAGTTTGCGCAATCAATTCCGAGTTTGCTTTGAGATGAGAGAGAAAAAACCACTTGTTTTCTATTCATTCATGTTCAATAATGCTTTAGACGTGGTATAAGATAGTTATTTTTAACTGGGGGAGCTGCAAAATATTTTCTAGGGCCTCGAAAAGATGATTAAAAATATGATTTGCTTATTAGTGAAGTCAATTATCTTAAATTTTATGTTTTGGAAGAAAGAATTCGATGATCGTAAGCATTTAAGTATAGTACCATCTTGATTTTATGAAGGGGAAGCACCGATAATACAAATCATTGATAGTACAAATAATTCCCATCTGTTTACCATCGCTATTGTTTCTACTTATTAATGTGAAAATGGATTTTCCATAATTAGTGAATACTATACAAAGCAGCAATATAGACTCTGAATTGACTTTGGCATCTGAATAGCACTAAGTAATACAAATGAAGCAAAATAGACAACTTACCCGCCTTGATGGTGTAGTTAGCTAACACACTTAGTTTGTGTTGAACTAGACTGTCGAGGACGGGGAGATCCAGGTTCGAATCTCAGTCAGGTGAACTGGGGTGGTTTTTCCTAAATGGTTTTTGATTCTTCCTCCACGCAAATGCGGGTTCACTTCCTCTAAATTCAACCTTTCCAATTCCTAACCTATTAGCTTGATTAGTACTTAAGCACATAACCTGAATGGGTAGTAGACAAATTAGTGGAAAGTGTTCAAGAACAAAGGTCCCATTCAATACATTTAGATAAATTAATTTGTTTTTTTATTTATTATAATTAGTAAATAATGCCACTGTTTTTTAATAGATCTTAATTAATAATATGTTAGTAAAAACCAAGGGGCCGCAAAAATATTTTAGGATATCTAGTAATAAAAGGTTAAGAGCCACTGGTATAGGATACATAACTTTTTTTTTCGCAGAGTAACCAAAATAAAAAATAAAAGGCTGTTCTGGGTACACACTATAACTAATTGTAAATTACTTGAAGGTGATTTTAGTTTAAATTTTGCTAAACTACACCAATATTACGGAGTTTTTCAAGTATTTTTGCATGTCGGTGGCAACATTTGATGAATTGCTGCATTGTTTGTTACCAAGTTTACTGAAAGGTTATACAAATGTGAGAAATGTAGTCTCACCATCAGAAAAAGTGGCAGTTACCTTATGGTATTGAAGGCCTCATTTCAATTGTGTATATATAAAAGCCATGTAATTCAAATCATATATGCATGATAGTTATACACACATATATACATATTATGTGTTTATATAAACATATGTATATCTTTTACAGAGTTTATTAATAGCTGTGAGAAAATATGGATTTATTTGCATTTGTTGAAATAATATTTGATAGAGTATTTTATTAAAACAACCTTAGAATTGTTGGATAAAAACTCTTACAATTATTTATAACACTCTATTTAACAAAGTGTCTGTAATTAACTACAAAATTATTTATTTAAAAAAAGTTAAGTTAGAACTAATTTTACACAAAACTTGTTTAGTCCAAATATCTAATATTGCGATTCACTCTCAGACATTTTTATCACAAACTATTGATACGTTCTACCTCCAAAAGCTCCAATAGCAGACTGATCATGTGATTTAGTCCCTCTTTTATGAAAGCATACAGTTGACTCAATATCGTGAATTTTCCAACAATGAAAAGTTTTACTGCAAATTCTGAAGAAGAAACCATTAACTTCACCAGATATGCCTAACTTGTAGGGAATCTTCAAATTGAGTTTAAACCTTGATTTCAAGATGATGTAAAATTTGATAAATCGTTCAACATGTTTGCTCTTCCGTTTACTGGTATCGAGATAATATCATCGATTTCCAGATGGGGCTTAAATAATTAGTCAATGTGACTCTGAATTGATGGCAAAATTTTCAGAAGTTTTTCTACTGGACTTTTTTTTAAAAATGCTTTCCTAAGGAAATGGAGGCATTGAACAATCATGCTCTAATAACGGCAACGTTATTCAGAACCACCTACTTAAGTAAAACGTAATTTTCTGTAATGAAACAAATCAAATCAATAGGTCATTCCTGTCTGACTGATGGACATTTGGAGGGAACTTTACAAATTTCTGTGTCCAGCATTGAACCCAATATATAGGCCTACATATAGAGAGACTAATAAAAAAACAGTGTCAATTCTCTCATTAGACCCACAATAAATAGTAATAATTATTGGCAGCCTATTTATGTTTTTTATTTTTTAAACATGTGTGTTCTTTTAAAAAAATTTAGCCTACTATTAGTGCAATTGTATGTTTGTTTTTTTAATAGTGTTTCTTTGCAAACTAAAATGTCTATTTTGGAATTTAATAGCTAACATGTAATTTTAATGTCTCATAGGTAGGGACAAGTAAAATTCGCATTTGCGATAAAGTGAATTCTTACACAAACGAATTTAAGATTTTTTCTAAATAAACACAATTTAATTGTAATTTGGGCAAATACCAAGACATCCAAAATAATTTTCGATGCGATAACACTGGTGATAAGTGTTATGCCGTTTATACGGATAGTATCTGTTTTTGCTGATTTTAAAGGTATCACAGGATTTACAAATATTTTCATAGATTTAAATTATCTTTTTTAGTTAACATTAAAAATCTCGATTTCTACTTTTAAATATTTCAATACTCAAATTTCGATTTCGATCTTTTGTTTACAGCTTTTAAAAAATGTCATGCTAGGTCCAAACAAGAACATTAATATATATATGGCTCTTGCTACACGTGATCATGTTTGGCAAAATTATATCTCTTTTTTTTTATTCCCTACTCTTTATTTGATAGTTGTTTAATCTTGTATGACAACATGTTTCTATGTTATTATTATTTGGTCCACACATAAATTGATAATCCATTATTCTGATATTGTTATTTGTAAAACTGGATGGTGATATTAGGTCTACTAAGCATGAAATGTTTTGTACATATTTCTATTTGATTTTTATCCAAATATATGTAAATAAATAGTTAAATACACAGTATGAATGAAAAATATAAACAGTCATATCCTAATTTTTGTATTGAATACTAATTTTACTTGTATTTACATAAATAATGTTGCTTTCAGCATATATTATCACTTTTGGAGAAAAATAATACCACTTCTCCCCTAAAAATAACCTCCCCTTTTGCATGTCTCTACTCATAGGTATGCTTTTCAAGCACGATTTTTCACAACAATATATAGGAATTTAATGAAAAGAAAAAAAGTTAGGTGGGTGTTTGGCAATTAAGGGATTGGTGGGATTGCCTTCTGGCCCGCCATTGAGATGCTAATAGTAAAAGTGGTCTGTGGGGGTTGAAATGGTTGTGCACCACTACCTTAGATCATTCACCCCTATGTATCAAAGGAGTTGTTCTTATGCTATATAATAAAAAATGTTTGGAGGGAGCATAGAACAATATTTCTTGGAATGACCCACCATTTATAGAAGGCCTACTTCAAAACAGTTCACTACATATTAATAAAGTTTATAAAATAAAAAAATATTGGACTGTAATAAATAGGTTATGTTGGCGTTTTATCATATTTATTATTTGTTATCACATAAATGGTGACTTCTCTACACAAAGACTAAAATAAAACAATTTAATTTTAAATTGGTAGACTTTGTTCTTTAAATTCCTGAAATGAATGTAGATAACTTATTTGACTATGTAACAAAGATTGCCTTTTTAAGAATTAATTAAAAGGCTAAACAAGTCATGAATTTTTCACCAAACACTATATATACATACATATATATGTATATATACATAAGTTATAAGGTGTGTTTAAGAAGTCCTACAATTTACTGTTTTGTTAAATTAGCCAATAATTAGTCCACAGCCAAGTTTAAATTGCTTTTGTTTATGTGACATAACACCACTAAGCAAGAATGTGAATGGTAATGGATTAAGTTTCTTCTCAAGAACAGCTCCTACTGTACCATTTGAATCAATTGTTCCTCTAAAACAAGTATCAATCACTGGCAAATCATATTGATAACCAACTGACAAAGTAGACCCTTTCAAAGTATAGTTAGTTTCAAGTTCAACACCTACTTGCAATTCTTCGTTCACTTTTTGATAATAGTATGTATGTAAAGATTCAGCTCCTAATGCACCACTTACTACAATGTCTCCTAGAGAATATCGTGCAACCGCAGACAACATTGTCATTTCACCACCAGGAACATTTCTTCCACATTGATAAACAAGCTCCGAGCCTAATGCAAGACTGGATGACACAGACTGAAGATAGTGAGCTACAAACACACCAGCTCTTTTTGAGACATCTAGATTTGCCAATGCTAGAGAGCATGTATAGTTATCACCTTTGTAATCATTTGTAAGTTGAGAAGCAGAAAGCTTGCCATTCTGAATTTGAGCCGATAATCGAGATGTTAGTTTTGATCCAAATTGATGAATTACAGTACTGTTAATATTTGCTCTAGGATCTATGTCCCCTTGTAGTATTGGATAAGCTTCATTTGGACCAATCATTTTTGTACCTACATATGTTCCACCAAACCGATAGCCTGATCCACCTTCTGAGCTCAATGTTAATGTGTGAGAGAGTTGGAAATGATTATTGATTCCATTACTAACAATTAGTTTGGCTCCTTCAAAAACTGAAGGAAACAAATCTTTACATTTCTTATGTAAATCTTCTATAGTACCCGGGCTTTGAATTGTACCGATCTGGGAATCCTCTAAATTAGCTTCTGTAAACGAGGACGGTGTACTGCCCAAATAAATATCCGAGTTTGATCTTGATTCTAATCCAATGTTAACCGGTGGATCAGGTGGCAGTGTGCTTACATTTATTTTATCCTCAATTTTAGTGGATGACTTTTGACTCGCTATCACATTGCCCATCTTCACTTCTTTTATGTTTTAATTCACTAAAGTTAAACAGGAAATATTAGGGTATTATACTCTTATACTGATATTAATAAATAATATAAGTTTTCATAGTAGTTTAGTTAAATGAAATAATTAAGATAATATTATCAATTTAAAAACATTAGACATATTAAACTCGAAACTAGCCAACAGTAGCCAGAAAATTACCACAACCATAAAATTATTTATTTTAGTAGAAAACACATGCTTTGCACAAGATCATAACAGAATAATTAAAAATTAGATAGAGACATTGGTTTAAAGTTATCCCTAAAGAGAACATCACACTTAAACCTGTTCAAAGAAGTTCACTGTTTGACAATTATTATGTTTTTTGTTTAACAGCTGTTACAACAAGCTATATTATAGTCCGCAAAATAATTAACTGAAAATTATTATATAAGCACTAGACATTGATCTATATTATATAAATAGATGGACATATGTGGCTGAAATTTTCAAGCTGTCGTCTCCATAACATTGTGTAGGAGAAAAAACTTTCAGGTATCTCTTTCTCTCTTACACCCACACAATTCAATAAGGCAATGGGGCATCGTTCATTAATTTGATTGAATATATGAGATAAATCAATGTGTGATTAGTTAAATGAAATAAATATGTTAGTAAAAGCTTTGAAAAGCATAACAAAGTTCGAAATTGGCGAGTTTTTTCTCTAAATAAGTTGATGTAGCCTAATATATCCGATGATTTATGAAGGAAGCTCGCTTGTGTTGTATTCTAGACAATCCTGGAGGCTACTTTGCACATACTACAAACGTGATAACTTGCTATAGTTTTAGTCTTACAATGCGTACTGAAAAGACTTGTTCACTTTTATGACTGATACATTTTTTGTCCACACCCACTGTCCTTCACACTGGCGTGTGTATCCCAGTGTAGCCAATCACTCGACAACACATTTCCTCGCATTCATAGCACTCCTCCCTCCTTAGTCTGAACACCCCCCAACACCACCACCTGACATTTGACATTACTTGAATTTAATTCGTTGAGGGGGAAACAAACACGTTCACAAAATTTCTTCTCTTTAGAGGTCGAACCTTGCAGGTTGCTTAATTACGCGGCAACTCCTAGTAGAGGTCAATCGAACTGGCGTACCTCTTTTGAGGCTGACTCTTCGTTGATGGGCTGCCTCATCTCCTGAGGTAGGTCCAAAGGCTTACTCCTGGGTGATATTTTTTCATGAGGAGGGCTGTCTCTCTTCTCTTGAGTGGGTGACTCAAACTGACTCCTGGGTGAGGTGGACGGCGCTGATAGCAATGGGGGTTCAGATGGCTCAACTGCTATTGACCTCCTAAAGGGTCTCGAATTTGAGCTTTGAATCTGGCTACTATTTGTGTTCATATTTTGTCTACTGAGTTCCTCCCCCACTGGCCTCATCTGATCCACATGGCAGAAATAGGTGCTATCCCCTTGTTTTATTAAATAATGTAAATCACCCTTTTTTTCTTTGACAATTCCCAAAAGCCACTTTTTTTCAGGGTTTCTGTAGGAACGGAAAGCGACGTTTGATCCTTCCTCGAAAATTCTTGGAACATCCACCGGATCCTCGGAACACCACTGAAGGGCTAGGGGACCTAAAGGCTTTACTAAATCTATACGGCTCCTTAGCGTACGTCCCAAAAAGAGAGATGCAGGAGATACTCCAGTGATGGAGTGGGGAGTCCTCTTATAGGCTATCAGGAATTGGGTTATAGCATTAATAATATTGCTTCCACTCAGTATGACTGCTTTGAGAGAGGCTTTAAAAGTCTGCACTCCCCTTTCCGCTAAACCATTGGAAGCCGGATGATATGGTGCAATCAATTTTTGTTTTATTCCTAAACTGGAACAGAAGTTTGAGAATTCTGAGCTAGTAAATTGAGGGCCGTTATCTGAAACGATGACGTGGGGGAGACCAAAGTTTGTAAAAAAAATTGTTCAGCAGTTTAATTGTTGTTATAGAAATTAGATTTTTTACAGAGTGAACATCAACCCACCTGCTGAAAGCATCCACAATAATAAGAAAATACATGCCTTTGAGAAGGCCTGCATAATCTATATGGAGCCTTTCCATGGGTGATGAGGGGCATTGCCACTTGTGGTAGGATATCTTGGCTGGGTTGTTTTTCATCTATTGGGAAGAAAAACAGTTTGAAATCATTTTCTCAATATCTAAATCAATTTTAGGCCACCACACATAACTTCGTGCCAATGCTTTGCTCTTAACCACTCCCATGTGTCCCTCGTGTAGTTCACCTAATACTCTGGATCTTAGGTATGTGGGTATGTACACCCGCTGGCCCCAGAAAAGACAATCATGGAACAAGGAATATTAGTGCTGTGGATGTCCCTAAATAGTCATGCGTTTTAAAGTAGTCCCCGATTTTAGTGCTTGGGTGAGTTCCGCAGTTTCTTTTTCCTTATTCAAGCTTCTAATTATTTCCTTTGCAGTGACCGGTAGTACATTGATTTGGCCTAAGCTAAAAACTTCTAAATCCTTGTCAAAATCCTCTGCTTGGTCTTGCAAAGGTAGACGTGATAAACAGTCTGCATTCCCATGCTCCACACCAGAACGATATTGAATGTCACAATTGAATGCTTGAAGAAATATAGCATACCTCTGGAATCTTAGAGCAGACAGAACCGGAAGACCCTTGGATGATCCAAAGATGGATAGTAACGGACGATGGTCCGTTATTAAGATTAATCTATGGCCAAAAAGATAGGCAAAAAACTTTTTTACGCCAAATATAATGGAACACGCTTCTTTTTCTACTTGACACCACTTTTGCTCCCCCAGGCTCAAGGTCCGACTAGCAAATGCGATTGGCCTTTAAGTGCCATCACTCATGCGATGGGACAAAATTGCCCCCTAAACCGTAAGGGCTGGCATCAGTAGAGAGGACAATTTTTTTTCTTCGGGTCGAAGTGGGTAAGTACCCTGTCAGATGCTATATGTTTCCTTCAAAAGATTTGACACATACTTCATTGAAATTAAAATCCACTCCTGATTTTAAAAGATTGTAAAGGGGATAGGCTAAAGAACTGAGGTCTGGTACAAATTTACCATAAAAATCGACTGCTCCCAAAAACGATTTTAATTCTGTTACTGAAGTTGGTGGCTTTATTTTCAAAATTGCTTCCACCTTTTCTGGACATTTGTGGATACCCTCCTTGCTTATGATAAATCCACAGTACTTAATGGAGGGTTTTAGGAAGGTACACTTGTCCGCATTAACCCTGATGTTATAATCTTCCAGCCTCTGAAAAACCGATTCGAGCAACTGATAAGGTTGAGCTTTGGTTTCAGAGCTAGCACAGATATCATCATAAAAAACTTGAGCTCATTTAATATCTTTCAGAATCCCCTCAATTGTTCTCTGCCATATGGCAGGAGCAGTAGTAATGCCAAATGGAAGTCTATTATACTGATAAGAGCCCCTTTATAGTGTTAATTGTTAAGTACCTGCGATCTGACTCCTTAACTTCAATATGATTGAAAGCTTGGCTAATATCAAGTTTTGAATAAAATGAACAATTTCCTATATTTGCAAGAATACAGTAGCCCCATGGCTTCTTTGGTGCTGACTGACAGCTCACAGCTGACTTCTAACAGTCAACATTTAGGTATATACCTACATATTGACTGTCAGAAGTGACAGCTGCTAAACACATGTTTTTGCAGATCATATGGTTTGTCATAGGGATACATAATTTGGTCTGGTAACTTTTCAAAGCTGTCAGTAAGCACCAAGGAAGCCATGGGGCTACTGTACCTTCGATATTCGGAATGGGGTAGTCCTCGATGATGAGTTGAGGGTTGATGGTTGTCTAAAAATCACCGCAAATCCTGATTGTACCGTCGCTCTTTATTACAGGAACCACCGGAGTAGCGTAGTCCGCATGGGTAACTTTGGATAAAATACCTTCTTCTTCCAAGCGATCCAATTCTGCTTCCATCTTAGGAACAAGAGAGTAGGCCACATTACGATGTCTCCTGTACACTGGAACAGAGTCGGGTTTAAGTCGGATCTGAGCCACCACTCCTTTGACTTTACCTACTCCTTCTCTTAAAACATTCTAAAATTTTACTAAGATATCCTGTAAATCTTCATTTTTGTTGGGAGTTCTTGGAGGTTTATTGATCGCGTTTACAGTTCCTAAAAGTTCTGTCCAATTTAACTTAAGGGTTCGTAACCAATCAAGACCTACTATGGTGGCGAAATCCCCCTCTGCCAAGTATAGATCCAATTTGTTTCCATTAACTAAGACATTAGCTTTACCCAACAATGGTATGTGTGCACCGGTATAGGTACGCAATTTTACTGTAGTGGGTAAAATTTCTTTATTTGGAAACTTGCTCCTAAAGATAGCTTCATTGATTAATGTTACATGTGCCCCTGTATCAACTTGGACCGGCATATTTACCCCATCTACTGTAAGCTGTACCATGATTTTATTAGGCTTCACTAAATTTTTAATATGAAAAATATCAGAAAACATGCCAGAAGTTTAATTTAAATTGATACTTTCTCCATCAGATGTTTGATCCTCTGAGCATACCTGGTATAAAGCCCTATTTCTTTTAGAGTAACTCAATTTTTTTATCTCGATAAGTACTTCTTGTGTCACCGCTAGCCTTTTTCTCACATGCAGGACTTATATGGCCTTTGACCCCGCAAATACGGCAAGAAGCGTTTTGATACCAACAGTTACTAGAATCGTGGTTTGTAAAGTTACAATGTATGCAACGTATCTTTCCTTTATTGGATTTATATAATCTTTGTTTCTGAACTTTCTTTTGAACTACATTGACATTTGTGGTACAAATATCATCTTGTGGGACCGAAAGACGTAAACTAGAGTAAGAACTAGCATACTCAACAGCAGACCCAAAATTAACTGTGGGAAGTTCCATTAGTTTCAATTTCAGATCTTGAGAACGCAATCCGTGCACAAATTGAGTACAAAGGGCGTCATCGAACCAATCATTTGGAAATTTACAATAACGCGTAAGTTTTTTTAATTCAGCTGCGAAATCAGCTGGTAATTCCCCTTCATTTTGCACCCTGTTTTGAAACTTAACCCTTTCTGCCAGTGCATTCGGTTCTGGCTGAAAAAATGTAGTCAAAATATTTGCAAGTTGTTCCAATGTTTTAGACTCTGGTTCGGTTGGCTCACACAGATCACATAACCTTTCGTACGCATGTTCACCAATGGCGTCTAATAAATATAAAGTCTGCTTGTCTTCCTGTACATTGTAAATCCTAAGCTTATTTTTTAATCTTTTTAAGTAAACTTTCCAGTTGGACTTAGACGGATCAAAAGGTTCAATATTAAACTTGGGAATTGATTAAGTAACGCGAACAGAAGCCCCTTCCTCCCTATCCACCATGAAGGAGAATTTCGTTCGCCAGGAAAATATCCAGACGAAAAACAAAATGTACGCGCATTCTTTTTTACACCTCGTCGCCACTGTTATATTCTAGACACTTCTGGAGGCTACTTTGCACATACTACAAACGTGATAACTTGCTATATTATTATTATTATTATTATTATTATTATTATTATTATTATTATTTAGCACCGCGTCTTACTACCCCTTCGGGCTATACGCTTTAATACTAATTACGCTAATGGATTAGGAATTGGGAAGGTTGAATTAGAGGAGGTGAATCCACATTTGCATGGAGGGAGAGTGGAAAACCATTTAGGAAAAATCACCCCCAGTTCACCCGACCGAGATTCGAACCTCGATCTCCCCATTCTTAGCAGTCGAGCTCAACACGACTAGCGCGTTAGCCAACTACGCCACCGAGGTGGGTAACTTGCTATAGTTCTAGTCTTACACTGTGTACTGAAAAGACTTGTTCACTTCCATGACTGATACATTTTTTGTCCACACCCACTGTCCTTCACACTAGCGTGTGTATCCCAGTGTAGCCAATCACTTGACAACCCATTTCCTCACATTCATAACAGCTTGGAAGGCCTTATCTCATACCAGAATCCTACTCTATGGTAGTGTTTAGGTAGGATAAAATACCTTCCAGAAGAGAATCTCTACTTTCATTCTAAATGGCCGTTTATCTTACCAAAATATTAAATATATGATAGATTCTGGTACGAAATAAAGACTTACAGATTAGTATTCTGACTAAAATCAGGGCTTAGTTAATACCGTAATTCCTATAAGCCTATAAGCTATATTATCATTTGAACGTAAGACTTGTACACAAAGTATAAGATTCAAACAAATGTAATACAATTTTGAGCTAACTTGTTACATTATAGTTATCAAACTTTCAACATAATATTGTTCCTGGAAGCAATATACAAGATATGAGCCACCTATTTTTTAAAAAATAAAAAATTGTAATGTAATAATCATTTCTACAAGCCTATAATCTAAGTAATAGTTTGAACATATGGCAACTACACAAATTTTGTAATTAAAACAAATATAGCGGTAATCAAGTTTTTAGATACCATATTCCTTATATTTATCGAACTTTCAATATAATATTCTTTCTGAAACCAATATACAAGCTAATAGCTAACTTTAAATATAAGTATAGTCCTGGTAAACTGTAAAAAACATTGATAAAAGCTACATATTTAAATATGTTAAGGATTTTATTCATATTTGTAAAGTATTACTCGTAAAACTGAATTGTATATCGTTTAATGTAAATATTTCTTCAGGAAGATGTGGTATAAAACTTCACTATTTTCAAAAAACAACACTTTTAGTCATCAGAGACATGTTTTCGCATAAGAACATTGAAAGAAACCGTTAAATTTGTCCCTCCACACTGTGGCAGATGAACTTGAACGTCACACTATGGTCCTTGGCATTGTGTATGTTTATGTATATCCAGTTATATTAGAGAAATCAATTATACTAGCCAACCTCTTCTAACTGACCACCATGATTTATAAAATCAATGCATTATAACAGAGAAAGAGACATAGGTACCAAGTATTAGTTTCAAAACAAAACATATATTATAGAAAGAAAGCTTTCTTTTAGAAACTCTTGTTTGTAAATTATTTTTAAATTAATCACAGATGTCTCTCAAAAAAGAAACCTCCAAATGGTTGTTAATTATAAGTTCGTATTTTAATAAACAATCGAAAGAAAGAAATAATTGAAAACAAATTGTTTGTCATGAAACTTTTGACTGCCTAAAGTGACAGCAATTCACCATATTGTCTTTCAGATTATATTATTTGAGGAATGCATACACGAGAGTTGACCTGGTAATAATTGCTAACTCTCAGCTACCATCCTCCTACGATGGGTAGACTGTACGTCAAGAGGTTTATTCAATAACAGCTATATTAGATAGAACAAACATATTAAATTGATTGGGCATAAAACAATTTGGGGAGATAAATTTTCTAATGAATGATTTAGAAATGGTGAATATAATAGGAGGTTTGTGGTTGGGCAAGGACTGAAAGGTTTACCCTATGCTTTTGAATTTTAAGAAAGTATTTAACGGGGTACCACACGATATTCCTACGGATGTTGGACAAGATGATTAAGGGCAGGGCAGTAATGAATAATGAGAATTGGTCATAAACAGTGTCGCTTGCTACAAGGAAGCCTATTATAAATTAGTAAACAGCATATTTGTACTGTACAACAACAATTTTTGGTCAAATAAAATAAAATGTTGATTTACAAAGTGGCTAAAATTTAGTTTTTAATTCATCGAAAAAGAAAAACTATCTTCGAATGCCATGATTATCATAGCAAATATCCCTGTTGAAATAACTATAAGACGTATACAATTAAATTAATTTATTTGCTGTACTGAAATAATATTTTTTTATTTTGGCTGCAAAACAAAAACCATAAGTACTGCAAAAATACTGAGCTACCTTGTGCTCCTTTCTCTCTTACTCTAAGAAACTTCTAGGGAGAGTACTTTGTTTTTAAGATAGACAGGGAGGATTTAGTCCTGTACTTGAAAATGATTATTTTCCTATTTAAATCACATTTTTGAATAGGTTGTTACAAGGAGTGTTAGCCACCTATAATCATAAACACATTTTTTTATTTAGGTAAGTAGAATTTTGGTAAAACAAACTTTAATAAAACACTAGATTTTGGGGACTAGCATTGATAACGTTTTACAATGTTAATACAATTATTTTACATCTATTAATAATATATATTAAAAGGCACAGCTAAAGATCACATAGCTGTTAGTAAAAGTAGATCTAATCGCTTTTCTAGTTATCAAATAAATTGCATCTTTGGAAATTGGAAATTGGAAAATCCTCATGGCCTAAGCCCACATATGAGCTATATTAAACGAGTGCGCCACTTTTTAATAGTGTATTCAAATAAATCAAACTTTATTTACATGAATCGTTAGATAGATCTTTGGAATATCGATTCAATGAACTCGATCTTTTGCCTAGATCGATACTGCACCTCTTGATCTAGATTGATCCAGATGATCGATACAAAGCCCATGAATCGAACCTCCCTAGGTTTCATAAATTTGTAGGCAGTAGAGGTTGGATTATTTTATTAATATTTCTTATAGTTGATGGTTACCTAACATTAGTAATAGCTAAGCAATACAATAAAATACAGTGGCATAGGAACGTTGTCAGTTTTGGGGGATTTAGCCTAATAATGAACCTTTAGTGCACACATAAATAAAGTTAGCCCTTTTCTAGACATTAATGATTAGGATATTTTGTGGATCCAAATATCTTTCCCAAGAACTAGCTGTGGGCTAATGGTTCTTTTAGAAAGTTTTTGACCCAAATAAGGGCGGGGTGGGAGCTGGGGGATCTTATGAATACTCATGTGGGTTCGTGATTGACGTTAGTCTTGGCTTTTAAATGTTTATTAATACTACTATGACTACTACAAATATGATGTTAAAAGTGCAGTTAAAGTGAAGAACTTAATGAATATAGAGAAGCGAGTGATCGAACGAAGTGTTATGAGTTTTACCTAATGGCCTGTCTGACTGCTAGGTGGTCCCTGCACGGTCGTTGAATATGGTTCCATGGGCTCAAGCGTTAGCCCCAACTGGTACTTGACGAACCTAACGACTTAGTCTGCGTGGCCATGTGACTGGCAGTGTGAC
This sequence comes from Timema shepardi, assembly GCA_902151425.1. Classification (NCBI taxonomy): domain Eukaryota; kingdom Metazoa; phylum Arthropoda; class Insecta; order Phasmatodea; family Timematidae; genus Timema; species Timema shepardi. Next base: position 25,189 of record CABFVX010003062.1, read on the forward strand.
CTCATAGATTACGATCTTCTGTAGTCAGCCCCAAGAAGCTCAAGATCTCCTCCTTTTAACCGGGCCGCTGACCTGGTTCATAGCTTAGGACTGTTGATACTTCCTTTTGCGGAAGTTCCTCTAGTTTTTTTTGTTGAATCATCATAACAACCTCGTAACACTCGTTATGTCATTCGCCACTCACAATATAAAATGCTTACATAAACATACCTTCCAATTGAGGCCATTAATATACAGTATATATACATATATATAATAAACTCGTTTAACTGTGATTTAAAACTTGTGAAAATAAACTGTTTCCTCGCTAACCCTTACTTATTCTAAAGCTTAGTATCAATTTTCGCTAGTGAAATAAATGTTGTAAAAATATCTTTATTTATTTAAAAAAAAATTGTTGGTATTTCCATAGGCTGCCTTTGTACCTCTGGTTAGATTTAACAAACACTTCAGTTTTATATTGTTCAAAGCCTTCTTTATCTAAATTCATATAGTGTATTGAAAAACTCTTTGTTGTTTGTCTTGCTTCAAGTCATTGAATTAATGATTTTTGCTATAATCTTTCCTAACATGGCGTATAGGATTTTTACCGTTTTATTTATTTCCAATTTTGTATTAACACTGTCAAGAAGTAAAAAATCATCAGATGATGGATGAAATGAACATATTAATTGTGGTAATACCTAGTGAAAATTTGTAGGATTTTAGGCTTTCAGTTTGCGTCCTTTGTGTACAATTACACGCGCTGGACTCCAGTGCTAACAGGCGCAGAAATCAGTAGTAAGGTAGCCTGCTTTCTTTCTGTATACACCAGCAGTTCCCTCAGCAATGATATTTTTTCATTTATTTTTTATCTAATTAAAGTCACATTAACTTCATAACACTCACAACCCTAGTTATATATATTTTAAACATTAAATTGTTTCAAGAGGGATTTCATATTACATTAAATTCCTTACCATATCATTTTGGAGAACTTCAGTGTGGCCGTAAACAACTAAAAACCTTATCCCACAAAAATAAATTTCCAGGAATAAATCCTTAGGCCATTTTAATAAATCATTATTGAACGCTGCTGACAGTCCCTAGCATATGTGAGAGACAATTTGATAAAAACGGCTCTTATTTAAATTAAAGAATCAGTGAATATTCCCAAGCAGGCTCTTTCAACATCAATATCAAATTTGAAGGAGAGGTGATACTCCCCATACACTTCTTCATTATTATACCCCCGATAAGATGGTTCATTTATCAAAAGCATAGTGTTAAATGAGCTTGATAACGGGTCATTAACATTTATTTATTTGTTAAAGATGTTATTATTAGCTGAGAAGCAGTTATAATATTGGTTGACCTGGCGGTCTAGGGGTAAGGTGTCAGACTTATATGCTGGCGGCCGGGGTTCAATCCCCGGTCCCGGCGAAGATTTATCTGATTACTAAACCCTTCCTTCACCTCTTACAAGACATCTTGTGAATGAGAGGAATGCCACGCCTCCACCGTGGTTCGGATTCCACGTTAAACTGTAGGTCCTCCATTTCATCTCACAATCACCCTACCATTACAACTACCATTACACATTAGCGTAAGTGCGTATAACCCGAATGGGTAGTAAGACGCGGTGCTAATAATAATAATAATAATAATGATAATAATAATAGTTATTCTATTTTTTTAGATAGAGAAACTGATTACGATGAGGGAGATGGCATAAATGAAGTAGAAGCAGACACATGAAAGAGAGAATTTGGATGATTAACTTAATGGATAATTATAAATCAAGATTTGAGTTGAGTGATATTTGGAAATGCAAGAGTTAAAGGGGGTGGATATGTCTAATGGCATTTTGAAAGTAAGAGTAATGTGGGAAAATATGAAGATGGATGTAAAGGCGAGTAGGCCTACGGGTAGGGCCGTTTAGGAAATGTATATTCGGTGGAAACTCACAATATTACCTAGAACAGCTGATATGGGAAAGCTTTAAATTTTTAAATAGATAGTAATGGAGTGAAATATTTAATTATAGATGGAAAACAAATATATATGAAGATGATAGAAGAGTTCTATTTTTTCATGAACGGAAGCGAGTCAATAAACAAATAAATCAATTGAATAATCAACATGTTGACACTATGTAACTATTAATTGAATAGTTTATTATTGTATTAATATGTTACTGAATTTTTGATACACAGAGTGTGCAATATATGATTTTATTGTATGACAATAAAGGCTAATCAAATTAAAATAAATCAAAAAATACGCGAATTATTTTACGACCAGCTACACGGAAGTTCGTTTTAACTAAAAAACTAAGCTTATTTTGGTCAGCTTTGAAAAACAAAGACCATGAAAATGGTATATAGGATTCAATTAGTCATAAGGTTGGTGTGACTGTACCAAGTTATTAGCTGACTTTTAAAGATGGCATGTGTAAATGGAAAGAATACAGACACTTTATACGAATTAAGTGTATCAGCTGTTATTGACAGCTACCAGTGTTTTAAAAATGAACTACGAATGATGCCTGAAAATGTCATGTTTGATTTGTATCATAAGGTAACTCATTTTTGCTTTTAACCCCTTTGTGATCTCTTTATATTTCTCTTGTAGAATTTTGTTTTAATAAGTGTAAGCAGGGGGCCTGTATATATTATTTTGTATTGCACAGGTTTCCCTCTTATTTTAAAATATATTTTACTGTTTTTATAGTAGAATACCTAGTGAATATGCAACACTTCCCCTGCAGAGTGCAAGTTTTTATCCTGTGATAAATTTATACACACATTTTCAAATTTAGTAAAAATATTTGATTAGCAACAAAAATACAACTTTAAAACTCTAGCTTGGTGCCATGTTGAGCAGTATTGTTTGTCAGCAGCATCATTGGTCACATGGTCACTATCACAGACTGGATTGCAGCAGCTTGAGATAAGGGTATGATTCCCAGTTGGATGTTGAAAGAGTGGCTTGATGGTTTTCCACACTCCCTACAAGCAAATGCAGTTATATTTTCTTAAAATTTCTGGTGCCTTAATAGTATAAATATCCAGATAACAAAATACAAATAATAAATGCATAGTTTAACAGTTTGCAATAAAATATCTATTAGATAAATTTAAACATATTTTATGTCTGGAATATCACTTCAAACTTTTATTGACATAACATGCTTTAAATACATTGGGGTAGAGAGGGAGAGGAGCCCAGACCTTTAAATAATGAAACTCAGCATGATATAACCTAATATATCTTAATAAAGTAAATAAATGTTTTATTATTAATAATACACACAAAAGTAATAAGGGAAACAGACTAATACAGGGACAGTATACACAATATCACACATTTAAGACTCACTTTCCTCCCTCTCCCCCAGACCCTCCCAAACAAAATAATATTATTTTAGAATAGTATTTTTCTTTGTGAAAAAAAGACTGTGCATCAATTAGAAAAGGGGGGGG
>CABFVX010003062.1:28681-44648 GCA_902151425.1 Timema shepardi
TAATATTATTTTAGAATAGTTTTTTTTTTTGGAAAAAAAAGGCTTGGCATCAATTAGAAAAGGGGGGGGGGGGGAAGGAAAGTTGCTTACCAGTACCTTCCTGTTTTAATATGGCCTGTAACCTACCTTTGTGCTGAAGTCAGCTAACGCGCTGGGTTAGTGTTGAGCTAGACTGCCGAGGACGGGGAGATTGAGGTTTGATCCTTGTTCTGGTGAACTGGGGAGGGGGGGGGTTCCGATATGGTTTTCCACTCCCCCTCCATTAAAATGTGGGTTAACTTCCTCAATATTCAACCTTCTCAATTCCTAACCCATTAGTGTAAGTAGTACATAAGTGTATAACCCAAACGGGCAGTAAGATATGATGCTAAGTATTATAAGTAGGCCCCTACTAATATGGCCTGTAGGCCATGCGTCTCGCTTACAAGCATATGGGAACACTTCAAAATATGTTCCAAAGAATGGTTTTTAGAAACACAAAATAATAGTCAAATTTATAACAACTACATTTCACTCTTTTCTAAGCAAACCCAACCGTTGAAAATGAAACACAATTATAGTTGTATCTTGGTTGAAGATATCTTGAGAATCTACAAATGACACTAGGCCTAACTTACACTATGTAACCAGTCTCACACACACCTAAAAACTAGACTAAAAACATAAAATCTATACTGTTCCACCCACAGCTTAGATGACATCACAGATATAAAAGCCCAAATTTATATGTAAAATAATTAGCCTGTTACCATACAAACCTAACTTTCAAACCTTTGATAATCTATATACTTTACTTGTATTACCATGGCTCTTATCAACTCTAGCTAAACCTAAACTTTCATACATCATAGATTAAAAATTTCTAATATTGATCAATAGATAATTCAATTTATCAAAAAATCAAATCAAAGTGATGACATAAAAACAGGAAAAGATCATGATTCATATTTTTTTTAGTATCCAGTCTTACTACTTGTTCGACTTGTATGCTTATTTACTAATTACACAAATGGTTTTAGGGACTAGGAAGGTTATTTTTAGAGGAAGTGTACCCCTATTTGTGTGGAGGGAGAGTGGTCAATCATTTTGGAAAAACCACCTTTGGTACATCCGACTGAAATTCAAACCTTGAGCTCCATCATCGTAAATATATTCTACTGCGAGAGTATCTCGATGGACCTCGCGGCCACTAAAGCGGGTAGGAGTCATTATAACACACAGAACCTAATTCAACACAAAGCTATCAATATTTACTTCTCAATGTTTCACTTATGGTTTTTTTTAGCACCACGTCTTACTACCTGTTCAGGTTATACGCTTTAAGTACTAATTACGCTAATGGATTAGGAATTGGGAAGGTTGAATTAGAGGAAGTGAACCCGTATTTGCGTGGAGGGATAGTGGAAAACCATTTAGGAAAAACCACCCCCAGTTCACACGACCGAGATTCAAACCTTGATCTCCCCGTCCTCAGCAGTCAAGCTCAATACGACAAGCACGTTAGCCAACTACGCCACCAAGGCGGGTGTTTCGCTTATGATTTTAGGGAGTTTTATTTTAAATTGTATGGTTATTCAAAACCATCAAACTTTATACATCTCAGTATTATTCGATTTGCAATATTAAAATATGGGTGAAGAATGACACTGGACAGGGGACAATTCCTGGTTAGCTCAGTGGTTAGAGCATTGGTGTACTAAACCAAAGGTTCCGAGTCCAATTCTCATGGCTAGAGGTCATTTTTAAATCTAAACAATATAAAATCTTGAGGGTTTGAAAATTTGTCAGAATCAAGATAATTTTGTCATGGCACTATAATTTCTCCTAAATCTAGATTACACTGTAGGTTTATCCTTTGAAGTTGAAGTTCCCTCGAAGGTTTGTTTAATATAAAATATATGTAATGTGAATATTTTTTTAATTCTTGTATTTTTAATATTCTTTTTTTCCCGTAGATCAATAATTATAGAAATATGTGATAGGCCTGAATTTTTTTCAGCTTGTTGCTTTAAACTTATGTTCACTCTAATTATTAGATCTTCACAAACATAGCCAACTTTGTTTTTAAATATAAAAAATGTGGCTGGACATGATCAGACTAATATTTGTAAAATTCACTTAAAAGTGAAATGACAACCTGGACCTGGTAATTGAAACTGGGACTTTTGGCTTTGCACACAAATGCTCTATCACTGAGCCATTATGGTTTGTCTCATAACCAGAACCAGCCTTCACTAGTTGTTGTAAACGGGCATCTAGACAACGCCTTTTTTCATGCAATATGCTGCATTCAACTAGGTACAGAGGAGATGAACGTTGGAGGAGGTGCATGCCCCAATTGTAGTTGTGTGTTTAACCACAAGTAGGCACCAAGTGCTCCATAAATATTTGGGGAGCACATTTCAATAATCATGCCCCACAGTCACTTTAGAACTGTCAAAGGTGGTGTTGTTGACTTGTCTAGTTGTTGTGTTTTCTGTGAAAGTTTTTGTTTTTTATTTGATGGAGTGGAGTGCTAAAAAAACAATCAAATTCATCAATGACTTTCACAGCTATCCATTTTTGTGGTGGTCAACACACACTGATTATAACTGTAGTAGGCCTATATTGTTTTTAAATGTGTGGTTCAACCATACCCAATAAAATATTATCCCTAATCACGACACTTCCGCTTGTTTTTATGCTGCATAATGACAATAGCTCCAGCAGCAAGTACTTCTTATGACAACATCTCAAAACTCACTGACGCATGGAAAGAGATGTAAAAGTGAAAACAGGTCAAGTTGCATGAGGCATGATGCACAGAGGCATATAATGTTGCATGAAAAAAGGCATAGTCTAAACACCCCTTAAGTGTGGTAACTGGTGAAGGTGTCAGCTACCCATAGTTATCCACTATCACAGTCTTTAGTGACTCATAACTGACATTATGCTGCCATGCCCTTATTACGCCTATTATTAATTCATGTGTATCACCGATGCATATGTGATTGTTATCCCCAGGATTTGTCCTGAAAACTGAATCATATTCAATCAATTGATTTTGATAACCGCCTCAGCAGCGTAGTTAGCTAACATGGTAGTTTTGGATTGAACTCTACTGCCGAGGACGGGGAGATGGAGATTTGAATCTCAGTTGGATGAACTGGGGGTAGTTTTCACTGAATGGTTTTCCACTCTCCCTTCACACAAATGAGGGTTCATTTTCTCTAAATTCAACCTTCCCAATTCCTAACCCATTAGCATAATTAGTAGCCTACTTAAGCATATAACCTGAACGGGTGGTAAGACACAGTGCTAATAAAAAATATATTTTGATTCCAATATCAGTACTGATTCTGTGTCTAACAAATAACACATCAGTAGGTGATACACATGAATCAAAACTATATTTGGAAATTTTTGTGGTTTTCTGTCTGGCTCTCATATCAGCTCAAAAAAGAGCTTATAAAATATTTTTTAAACAACTAAAATTAACTAAATAGCTGTTATATTTAAGCAATGACATTTTTTATTTTCAGTTGTACACTGAAAAGAGGCTTTGCCTATTGGGATTGGAGTTGAGTGAAATAGACATTTTTTCTCGTCTGTTAAGGGTGTCAAGCCGCCGACAAGTCTTGTTGAGAATGTTTCAGGTAATTTACTAACAATACATTAAAATAAATTTAATTGTTAGTCACTGATATTGCATATTGACATGAAGAGCACCTAATAACTTATTTTACATTTTATAGAAGTTTGATGACTTTGGTACTTAAAGTATAACTTTAGTAGCTGAGATCACACTAATTCTAAGATATGTTACCTGTTAATGATTCATCTACATTGGTCGTGATTTGAGTCATTGTGCTTTAGGTGCTGAATTCACACCTCTGAAAGACTTTGGTTTGAATCAAAAGTTGAATAAAACTCGCTTATGTGACCAAATGGTTTAAGAGACTAAGGCACTCCTCTCATGTTAAACTGGCCAGCTAATGACAGGGAGATAAAGGTTCAAATCCCTGTCGAGTCTACTGAGGGTGGTTTCTCCTTCCATGCATACGTGGGTTGATTCTCTCAATTGCTTCCTTCCTCACCCTTAAGCCTTTAGAGTAATGATCATGCATGTGTGACCTGAACCGATAGTAAAATGCAAACAACAAAAATGTTGAATACATATTGTACTTTACACACTGTATTGTTGGACCAGACATACTAGTGATTTATGATAGTATAATCATAATATTTTAAAGCTTTCACATTCTTTAATCATTTGTACAAAAAACCAGTAATAATATATATTAGTCTACAAAGCCAAAATATTCTACTGATAATATTAAAATCTCATAGTAAAATGTAAATATATGTCAATTTGGATCAGGGTTGTAGAGCTTTTGACTCCGACTCCTCTATTTTTCTACTGTCCAACACTGACTCCTTCAGAAATAGCTAATGTATGAGGTGTGACTATTAAATAACCTGACTAATTTTTTTGACACTTACCTGAGGTCTCGGCAACAACCAGCAGGGTCAGATATTGATCTTTGTTATTTTCTCCCTCTACCTTCCAAATTTCAAGGTCATGTGACCAACAGTTTGGTGGTAGCCCTTGTTCGAAGTAGACCGTGTACCTGAGCTCCGTCAGAATTATGTTGAGTGTAAAAGGTGAACAGCGTGTCAACGTGAAGTTTCTTGTGAAACTTGGGAAATCCGCTACAGAAACGTACAATTTGTTAAAGGAAGTTTATGGTGATCATTGTTTGTCTCGTACTCAAGTGTTCTCTTAGTTTAAAAAAAATTATGGAGGGGAGGAAACAGATCGAAAATGATCCACGCCCTGGCCGTCCTCTCATATAAAAAACAGATGTAAATATTGAAAAAGTGAGTGAAATTGTTAGGAAAAAATCGACGCCTGAGCATTCGAGAAATTGCTGACTTAGTTAATATCGATAAGGAAACTTTTCTACAAATTTTACCTGAAAATTTACACATGAAAAAAGTTTGCTCTAAAATGGTGCTCACTCCTGAGCAAAGGAAACTTGAATGAACACTTGTTTTGTGCTGACATCCTCCATAACATCGAAAATGACCCAAACCTTTTAGAAAATGTGATAACTTGGGACAAATTGTGGGTTTTTTAGTTCGAGCCTGAAACTAAGCGCCAATCCATGCATTGGAAGCGTCCCAGTTTACCGAGACAAAAGAAAGCACGGATGAACAAGTCAAAATTCAAAGCAATGATGATAGTTTTTTTTTATCCGACGGATTGTTCACATTGATTGGGTACCTGAAGGTCAAACTGTTAACCAGGTTTACTATAAGGAGGTTTTGACAACCCTTTGTGAACGCATAAGAAGAAGAAAACCTGAAATGTGGAAGAACGGCTCATGGATTCTTCATCATGACAACGCACCAGCACATAAAGCGCAAAATCAAAGCAAAGCAGAGGTTTTTGGCAAAGCACAAGATTCCGGTGTTGGAATATCCACCTTACTCACCCGATCTAGCCCCTTGTGACTTTTTTCTGTTCCCGAAGATCAGGTCTACACTAAAAGAAACCTGTTTTGAGTCTGTTGATGCTATGAAGGAAAAAGCAACGAAGCTCATGTACAGCCTCTCAGAAAAGGACCTGAAACATTGCTTCCAACAGTGGAAGATTGGTGTGGTGAGGTGTAGGTATCGGGGAGGGGACTACATTGAATGTGATAACATGTCCATTGAGTAGTTTTGTAAATACAATTTTTTAGAGTATTAGTCCAGTTATTTTATAGCCAAACCTCATATATTAGGCCTAATTAGTAATAAAAACTTTACTGCAGTAAAATTCTCCAATACAGATTATTTCACGGGAAGCTTCTTTGGCATTTTGAATTTATATGTAGTATTTACCACATATTGTTGTAATATTATAAGTTTTTATTTTGAAGCTTGTGTCATAGTTGGTACATTTTTATCGACTCCACACTAAAATTGGTTCCAACTCCGAACTTCATAGCCCTGGTTTGGATGTTATAAAATAATGGTAGTAGGCAAATTTTTAAATACTGCTGACTTCTAAATAGCCACAAGAAACTTAAAGCATGAAAATTAAGCAAGTTTTAATTATCTTGTGTAAATCTAAGTATTTTAATTCCAAAGTAAATCCGTACAAATTAAAAAAATGTAAGCACAATAAGCCTAATTTGTAATATAAAATAAAATGTTTAAAACAGTTTGTAACAGTAAATTTTCTTAAACATATAGTCCAAACAAAACCTATCTTAGTTGAGTTAGTCCCTTTTTTCCGCATCAGATGCTTTAAATCTTTTTATTGTTCTTGTACAGAGTCTGATGGATCATTGTACTAGAGTCTCCAGAGATTTGGCTTTGTGCTATGTTAGAAAGTGCAGCATCGTGAAGTCAAATCCAATGGCCAGGGATATGTTGATTGACCTTGGACTTCGACTTGGTAAGTATAACTTTGCTAATTTAAATTTGTGATTTTTTTTTTTAAGGTTTCAATTTCCAAAAATAATTTTATTTAGGATGAAAATGCCATTAGCTGATGTTGTCTTGTTGCAGGTGGGTTCTTAAGTGACAGTGGTTGGTTTTCGGATGCAGAAAAGGTTCTTCTATCTTGTAGGGATCTTTGCCAGTCAACTGATGCCACACCACGATATTGGAAGAAAACTCTTGGCTGTTGTCACAAGTTAGTTTATATATTCTACTGGCAAAGCTGGGTGTGCACTAGAATACTTTACTCTTAACTTACCTTCACAGTTTATCTTCATATATTCTCTCTGAACAAATATTGCTTCATTTCCTTAAAATTCATTTTTATTCGGTTTTACCAGTTTATATTGCTTAAGTGCCTGATATTAAACTTTAGTAGGACCAACATTTTAGGTTGTTTTTCTTACAATTACTACAATACACCAGGTCACATATTTGATCTACTTATTTTATCTGGTGTATTCACATTCATTATTAAAGACATGCAAAAGGTGAGGTTAATTTTAAGGGAAAAGTTGTGTTATCTTTCTTAAATGTGATGCTATTATATGCTGAAAGCGATATTATTTACGTAAATACTAGTCAAATTAGTATTCATTAAAAAAACAAGATAAGACTGTCTACATTTTTCGTTCATATTGTGTATTTATTTAACATATTTGTAGAAAAATCATTTATAAATATGCACAGAAGATTTCACGCTTAGTGATGTCAAACTCATCTCAATATCATTACCTTCATGTTTTACAAATAACAATATCGAAATAATCGATTATTAATTATGTTTAGACCAAATAATAACAAAACCGAAACATGTTGTTATAATAGACTAAACCTATATCACAGGAGAGGGGAGTAAAAATAAAGAATATATAATTTTAACAAACATGGCCACCTCTAGCAAGGGCGATATATATTAATATCATTGCTTCAACCTAGCACAAAATCTTTTAAAGGCTGAAAACAAAGAATCAATATATTGAAATCAAAATTTAAGTATCATAGTGTGTAAAAGTAGAAGCCATTATTTTTAATATTAACCTAAAGTAAAAAACCCACGTTAATTCGCAAAAATACTTGTTATATTTGTATATAAGGGTGTTTCTTTTGGTTTTTGGGAGCTTTCATAAGTCAATAGTGCAGGGGCGCTACACGATGGTTAGAAAGCTAAGGCAGCTGATCAAGGGCGCTTACCTTAGAGAACAGGAAACTGAGGCAGCTGGCAAGATGCGCTACCTCAGCATAATCAAGGGGAAAAGATTAGTTGAGTTTTATATTCCAAGACTGCTGGTTTAATATTTCAAAAAATAATACAAGTAGTATTCCTCCTCATCATCATCCTCCCCATCATCATTACCATCATAGTACATCAGTCAAAAAATCAATTTATCCAAGGATCACCTTTCACTATCCTTGAAAGTTAATAAAGAAAACAGAACAGGTTAGGATAAATTCTTACACTCTAAACTAAACACTTAACATTAGATGAAAATACAAGATATACTAAATAACAGTTTAAAGAACATGGGTATCTTAATCTAATTATTATTTGCAAAAATAATCTATATTTAACATAAGTTTCTCCTAAGCTTTAGTGGCGCTATTCTGAGATGGGTTATTGGAGGGCCGTGGTGGCTCACTCGGTACGAGTAAGTTTGGTCAGTCACCTGCAGATGACACATAACATACTTATAGGTCCTATATCCTGTGATCCATTTTATGCCTTTAAAATCAGCAAAAACGGATACTATCCGTAGAAATGGCAGCCCTGGCATAGCGCTATCACCAATGTTACCACGTTAAAAATGGTATTTCACATCGTGGTATTTGCCCAATTATAAAGAAATTGTGTTTATTTAAAAAACACTTAAATTCATGTTATTTACACGAAAACAGAATTCACTTACAAATTAATATTATCTCAAATGAAAATTTTGTATGTCCCTATTCATTATATTATGGCGATACGGCATATATTAAGATATTTATGCCATGATGGGGCATTAATTATGGTGATAGGGTATTTTATTGCCCCGCGATTGTGGATGATACCGGTTTCTATGATGATGATTCGTAGGCCTACATTCCTTACTGCGCGTTTGTCACACTGTTTTGTGTTCTGATTATATGTGATACTTATTCTTATGAAATGAGCAAGATTTTTAATGTTGCACATGATTTATTTGAGTGATTACACCTTCAATACTGAAGATATGATATTTAATAATACAGTTTTTATTAATTTATGGATTGTTTTCTCTGTTATTACATGTTCCGTGTTCTTAGTATTGTGTGCTGTGTAGATTTATGTCACTACATACTTATTATGTGTAAGCAGCTTATATATGACTTACTCTTTGCCTATTTGACCCCTTGTCACCAGTGTCAAAACTAATAGAAAAACTCCTGGCAACCTGATGTTGTGAAGCCTGGCTTCCTATTGGGCAGAGGGAGCCAGCATGTCACATGACTTTTCTATTACAACGGAGTTGATCTTTTAAAGAAAATAATTTTAAAGCTCAATATATTGAAATTACTTCTGAAAAACTCATGATTCTCCATGGATGAAGTATTAAAAGGATATTTTAGATGCAGTTCATTAAAGAAAAATACACTTCATCCATGACTTTTAAAATATATGGGACGGGTCCAAAACAGTATCATTACAATATTGTTTGAAGTCAAACATTTTATTTGAAGTGTTTTTTTAAGCAATGACAAGGCTAAGTAACTTGACCTTTTATAAACCTTTTCACTATTTATTTTAAAAAAAAGTCTAAACATTTAATAGTTCATACATGCAGCATACACTTAAAAAATTATGATTAGAATAATCTAAAACAGTAATAAACATTTATAATATTTTTTATTCCAGATTACTCCACGTACAGACTGCCTCATGCAACTATAAAGGTGCAGAGATAACATATCAATTGGCCATTGAAATTTTGGACAAACTCCAGAAAGTCAGCGAAACAACCAATTTTGCCGGGCTCTTTGCTGAATTTTCTGCTTTACATTTTAGTAGGAGTGACTATAATGAGGTTAGTCATACTTCTCTCTTTCTTTTTTTATAAAAATAATTGGCAGGGACTGTTGCCAGAACAAGCTAGGCTTGACAAGACTGTGCTATTAAACAGCTGTTCCTTCCTGTTCAATATCCACTTGACCAACAACATACATAAAATAAGGTGATCGTGAATTAGATTTAAAAGTAAAGTTTGATAATGAAAGGGAATAAACAATTTACTAATACCTACACTCTTGCCAAGCCTTGCTTATCTTGGAAACAACCCACGATTCACCTCCGGCTATACCAGTTATGTGCTGGACAGTTGTTAATGGTGAGTGCTTGCGCTAACTGTGACATTGTAGCTAAAGGTATCAGTGGGGAATACATAATTAAATATTAGTTATCAAACTCATTATAATATTCTTCAATCATTTATCTCCCAATATTGACCTTAGCATATGGAGGAGTCGAGTAGTATTAAAGGGAAGCTATGCAGTGTCAATGTGACACTCCACTTCTTGGTTATCCTATATGAATACCCCACAAATCTTTATTTGTAGTAATTGTAAGTACTCTATTTTCTAAAGTTTTTGTGTTGGTAAGCCTTACACATCTACATACTTAGTTTCTTCATGTAACACCTGCCTGGCTTTTCAATGTAGAAACATTCTTTAGCTCGTGTTTTGGCTCTAAAGTCTGGTTTCAAGCTAATGAGGTCCACTTAATAGGTTTAAGTCTGATTTTATGTTGTGATTTTTGCCATTGCTTTACTTTCCAGGCATATAAATGGAGTACAGAGGCACTACGGCATGTGGACAATGAGCTTCCCACCAAAGTGACTGTTGATGTCCTGCGTCATGGAGCCAAGGCGTGTGTTGTCAAACGAGACTTCAAAAAAGCTGGACTTCTTGCGAGGCAGGCGGTGAATCTCAGCAAGGATGCATTCAACTCCGAACACACAAAGTATGCAGATGCACTAGTAGACTATGGCTTCTATCTCCTCAACTTTGACTCGGTGCAACAGTCTGTTCTAGCCTATGAGGTTAGTTATTAGGATATGGGCTAAATAAAATCAGTGATTGAAACACTCAGCTTAGTATTACAGATTATATTCTCTCTTGATAAACATAGTATGTAGTATCTAAATTGTACTTTTGCACAGGATGAGAGGATAATGTTGGTAACCTAAGATGTCAAATTCTTTCTTATTATGCATTCACAGTCAGGTAGCATAATACTTATCCAGCCTTCCTGCATATGTGATACACGTTTCTTCTTGTAGTACTTAACTACTCTCTGATTGGCCAGAGGGGCAAAGTAGTTAAGGAAAAGCTAACCCCTTTAGGCGGTGATTGTGGCAGACAGGAGACTCTCTCAATACCTCTAGATGAATACTAACTTTTCTAATATATGTGAGTGTCTAAGAACTGAGATACAAACATGGTTCTTTCAGGCCATGTGCGTCCCACCAAGCCGAATGTGTTACAAACCTGTGTCTCATTGATTTCATGTGTACCACTCATTTATATGTGTAGGCAGGGGCGTCGCACAGAGGGGAAGAGGAGTGTCATAATTTTGTGGAGAGTCAAGATCTTGAGTTAGGAAATAATAAAATTTCTCAGTACTACAGTACTTTTGACTATGAAAGTTCTTTATCGTAGACTTGTATAGACAAATTTAAAATTTCCCAACTGTCAATCCCTCCTCTTAAAACATTCCCAACTTCATAGTCCATAAAATATTTAAAGAAGATACCGTTTGTACTCTAGTGTAGAGACAGCTTAGTTAATCAAATTGACTACTAGTGCCATAGTCCTTATCTGCTAGTTTTAAGGATACTACTACTAGCCTACTAAATACTAGTAGCTTTAAGAAGGTTAGGTAGTTATTTAAGTTGATCCCTTGATAAAGCCTTGAGTTTTTATGAGCCGAAACTTGTTAAGTGTTCCTACATGCAATGATGATGAATGTCAAAACAATAAAACACTTGTAACATGAAAAATCCATTACTACTCTACTATTACTACTATATATTACTATCTCAAATTTTATAACTCTTTTCGCTTTATGAGGTAATTGTATTATATTTGGAAGAAGGTATAGGAAAGGTGGATAGAAACAAATAAAAGGGGGACGAACACAATATGGCCATTACAATGAAAAGAAGACCACAGTTCACACTTTACACTGCTGCCAATGGCCATATTGTGTTCGTCCCCCTTTTATTTGTTTCTATCCACCTTTCCTATACCTTCTTCCAAATATAATACAATTACCTCATAAAACGAAAAGAGGTTTTCCTTATAGAGTTATATCATTATATATTCACATCCATGTCCTTTTACTGTGTTGTCCTTTATGTTATACCTTTTAATTGTTCCTATCTATGTGTCCTATCATTCTTTACCATTTTCCTTTTTCTCCTCTTTTGTGTTTTTTGGTTTTCTCTTTTAGGAAGTTGCGTTGTGCGTTTCACACTCCTCCCTGATGAGTTCCGATAGAATGAAACCTAGGTTGGGGGATTGGGTGGTGATGATCAATTTTCTTTGAGAGACATCCATTACCTCTTTGTCCATTGGCAGCAGTGTAAAGTGTGAACTGTGTTCTTCTTTTCATTGTAAAGGCCATATTNCCCCCCCCCCCCCCCCCCCCCCCCCCCCCCCCCCCCCCCCCCCCCCCCCCCCCCCCCCCCCCCCCCCCCCCCCCCCCCCCCCCCCCCCCCCCCCCCCCCCCCCCCCCCCCCCCCCCCCCCCCCCCCCCCCCCCCCCCCCCCCCCCCCCCCCCCCCCCCCCCCCCCCCCCCCCCCCCCCCCCCCCCCCCCCCCCCCCCCCCCCCCCCCCCCCCCCCCCCCCCCCCCCCCCCCCCCCCCCCCCCCCCCCCCCCCCCCCCCCCCCCCCCCCCCCCCCCCCCCCCCCCCCCCCCCCCCCCCCCCCCCCTCACTGATTTTATGTTGCCCTTGTCATCTAGTCACCTGGTTGTTGTTTTTTAATTTCCGAATGTCTAGAGTTGGACGATTCACTCGCTCATCCCTACCGCCTCCCTCTTCTCATATATATTTTGTGTGTTACCCCTGTATATAGGTGTATCCTAGATCAGGAGCCAGATATAAACCACGTAATGCTGTTGGGAGAAGCTCTAATGTCTACATGGCTTTACATGATTTTACATGGGGTGAAAAGGGGTACATCACAGTGTTACACAACATAGATCTTATACTTAAACTTAAATGTTGAAAATAATAATATTCCTGTTTATGTTTTCCCCATTAGTAAACATACATATAGATTTAACCTTATATTTTAGTTAGTATTCAATATGAATCCCTCTTTTAGTGTCACTAAAGCTTCCCTATGAAATAATTACATTTACTCTTGATGGGAAAAGTTACGTAACACAGGTTAAGGGGTTGGTAGGGGGTGGGGGGGAAGTCAGGCTAAATGTTTACATGGTGCTACATGGGGAAGATGAGGGTCAAAAATAGTAAGAAAAAAGTAGTATATGAATAATGGATAACCCCCTATTAACCATTAGAATATAGTAGTTCTGCTATATTGACACTAACATGATTCGATAAACACCATCTAACTTCATGCTTGTGTAGTATGTGTTAGCAACTTATGTTTGTGTCACATGTGTCACCATCTCCCAGTCACCATCCTAAGAATGATATATAACTTTTATTTTATATTTGATGAATTTGTTTTACAGACTGCGTTGGATATCCGTCGAGAGATCTTTGGTAAAATAAACCTGCATGTGGCAATAGCTCATGAGGATCTAGCCTACGCACTTTATGTTCATGAATATAGTTCTGGAAGGTTCCTAAAGGCACGGTGAGTGATCTTTACACCACGACTTTATACTATTTCCATAAAATATGTTCCAACCAACAAAACTTTTTCTTCTTAAGACTTATATCAATCTTACATTCATTTATGGACCCTTTCCTGGTTTTAATAGCAATAGTACTTTTTTTGGTACTATTTTGTATGTTTAACTATTCCATATTTACATATAAATACAATACTTTTTTCCTCTATAAAAATCAATTCGAGATTCAAAGGTTAAATTGCTTAGCGGATTTTTGTGGGTTCAACACCGGTTGATGGAATTTTCTTAAGGGATAGAAATCCCTAGCATAGATACCTTTATAGAGGAAGTACATGTTGGTTCTATGTTGATTGTGTTATGCAGAATAATTTTCTTGGCAAAATTGGTAGGCCCTTTGGCTCTTGCTCACAGAAAATTCTCATGTGCTAATATAATGAGTTGGTTCAGAAAATTGATGTTAAATACCTCAAATAAATAAAATAGAATGCATTGAAAATAGACTGCATAAACACACTGTTTACCCTGGAAAGTATCATTCTTACCTTGAACAATAACAATATGACCCTATCTTATAAGCTGCTGTGTAACCAGTCAAAGTAAGCCTGCTATCTTTCAAAGTGAATAGTGTGTATATAAACTCTTAATAGAGTGAAGTTTTCAATTCAAAGTAAACTTGCATCAAATATATGAAATATTCTCCAAGTTGAATTGAAGTTTGATTATTATTTTACTACCCGCTTTGGTGCCCACATTGTCTAAGGTGCTACTCTTGCAGTAGACTATACTGCCGATGACAGGGAGATCAATGTTAGAATCTCGGTTGGGTGTACTGAAGGTGAGTTTTCCAAAGTGATTTTACACTCTCTCCCTCCACACAAATGTGGGTACACTTCCTCTAAATATAACCTCCTTAATCCTTCAAATCATTAGCGTAATCAGTAAATAAGCATATAACCCGAACAAGTTGTAAGACGCAGTGCTAAAATACATACAGACATACCTAATCACGTCGGTTCCTTACGGGCTAGGCTAGGAATTGTGAATATAACTAAAAAAACAATGTCGTAACTTGTATTTAATCCATCCTCATTAACTTTCCCCACATTTCCCTATTCTTGAATACTCCATTCGCTTCAACAACATCCATGCGTAGAGTCATGCATGATACTTTATTCTTAAAACTCTTAATGTTTCTCTTTTTCACACATTTGTCCACAACATTTAGCCACATCTTACATGGCTTAACCCTCTCTTTTGATCCACACACTCTACCTTTATATATTTGCTTTGTCACTCGATCCACACTAATCCTCTCAACATGCCCAAACCAATGTAATATGCTTCTTTCACAATGATCTATTGGATTCCCTTTCTAACCACACTCCTTTAGCGCCCATTCATTCCTGAATCTGTTCATATGAGTTTGTCTACATACATTTCTTAGATATCTCATTCCAACCGCATTCACCTTACTCTTGTGTTTCTCCTGACAAACCCACGCTTCACATTCATAAAACAATGATGACACTAACACACTTTTGTATACTGCCATATTTTTCTCTTTCATGATGTAAAGAATTGCATTAATTAACCATAAATTTAGTACTTTAGCTGTCACTATTTTTTTTTTTTTTGCTAAGCCTTTTAATTAGTAAAGTCTGAATTTTTTCGAAGTGAAGTCAAATCATGCTTATTTAGAAGCTTCGTATACCTTTATGTTAAGCATCATTATTTCATTAGTCAAGCCAGTTGGAACTGTAAGTAATAAATATCAGTTTTATGAAAGCCTGTATACATTTGTTAGCTTAACTAAAGTAAGGAAAACAAGTATACATTTTTTACACTAGATAGTGTTAAATATTTTGATAAAAGTAAGTTTGGAAAAAGTGCTGTAGAGTTGGAAACTTTTGAATAAATTTAATGTCACAACATTTCATCAACATTATTGACATCGTCATCAACATCTTCATTTTCATCAGGAACAGGTTCAAGCCACGGGCTGGGTCTGTTTGGAACGTAAACTACTCTGTCTCCTTTCTCCCCACCACCTCTCCTCCACCATGACCCAGTCCCCTCCTCTCGCAGGTAACAGCATGAAGTAGGGGATTGCCCGAGACGGTGCCCTGTAGCTGTTGCGGTAGCTGTGAAAGCTAGAGGTGCTCTAGTAAAACTACGCTAAACCTAGCAAGCAAGTAGTGATATACAACTGGCTTTCAATAATAGAATCACAACAATTAAACTTTTAAATCACAAAGTGAAAAACAATAGTGCTACATGTTAGGATTATTTGAGATTTAAAGGAGGATATATGTGTTAGGGCCTACATACTCTCGAGAGAAATATGGGACCACAAGTTCACATATAAAACAACACCACAATACTTTTTTAAGTCACATCACACTCCTTCCCCAGCCATTTATATGTCCTGAAGATTATTATGATATGCTTGGTTTTAGATGCAAAATTTTGGATTTACATTTCTTTGATAAATGTGTTGATAACTTTTCTATTAAACATTTAAATTCCTCCATAACCTCCATTAGTGGCCAATGGCCATGTGACTAAGGTGTCAAACTCGTCTAATTTGGTTTTCCGGTGATGACAAGTTTACAGTTCAAATTCCAGCCAGTTATATGCTCATGGGAATTGGGG
>CABFVX010003062.1:44659-95218 GCA_902151425.1 Timema shepardi
GGGGGGACAAGGAAATAAACTGCTTTCAACTCCTCTTTCACATAAATATTGTTAAATTTTTCATCTAATTACAACCTTCCTTAAATATCTACCTGCCCCTTATGTGTAGTTGAATGTAGATAGATCATACTAGTTACACGTTGTGCAAAAAACAAAAAAAATTCATTATAAAGTAAGTAAAATAGACATCAGCAAAGCAAGTTTTTTGATTTTGAATTGAAGCAAATATTATTTGTTAATTTCGAATAATTATTAAATCGAATCATATCTTGGTTAAATATGCAAAGCTTATGATGTTGAATAAAAAGAGTTACACACTATAAAAAGATTAGATTAGTTTTGAACCGCAGTCCTATAAGTTATGGATAAATGTAAGTCCTTCATCATGTTCATACAACAATAGTTCACCCTGTCATTGTTAACTGATAAAGAGCACCAACTGTTGTAGTGATTATAAACTATTTCAATATTGCCTATTATATAATCAGTTCTCACAGTTTTCAAATTGTTTATCTATTATCCAAGGGTATAATCAAGCTATGCAAAAATTATATAAAGATTATTTTCAATATTTTGGTAAAAAAAAAAGTAAAAGTTACTCTACGGTAAATACTATAATAATTAATAAGCATTAACTTTACCTCACAAGAATTGTTATTAAAAATATATTAACTTATCTAAGGCATATTGTGGGATTTGCAACAGCCCTAAAACCCTAATAATTTTTTTTATAGTTTGGTTCAATTTGAGTTATTGGATCAAACAATATAAAATTAGAATCAATATTATCAAAGCTTCGGAGACCCCTAGAGTTGAATAACGCTATATCTCAAAAAGCACAAGATTGTAATGTATTAAAATAAATAGGATGTTTGTGTTTTTTAATGTGCTATGTAAATATGACTTATAATGTTGACCTGTTGCAGTGAACATGCAGAGAAAGCTATAGAAATTATGTCCAGGCTGTTGCCAGAGAATCATCTCATGTTGGCTTCTGTAAAGAGGGTAAAAGCTCTCATCTTGGAAGAAATAGCTCTAGATACAGTGCATAATAACACAAGTAAGCTTTTTAACCATATGAAATTCTAGTACTTTAAAGGGGTTTAGTAAAATAACAAATTAATTGTGTGATTCTAACCAACCATCAATGGCACTATTATTATTTTATACATGTAATATTTAGAATAAGGTACAGGAAAGTAGGATCAAAATGTATAAAAAGGGATGGACACAATATGGCTTTTACAATGAAAAGAAGAGGAACCCTTTTTAAATTTTACACTGCTGCCACTAGACATACAGTGGCAATTAAAAGGATGGTAACCCAGCTTATTTGTCTTAAAAACCTACTTGATGAAGCTGTCTGAATTGGAAGCTTAAAAATAAAATTACATGTTTTTTAAATCATATTTGCGTATAACCTTAACGGGCAGTAAGATGTGGTGTTAATAATAATTTAAATCACATAATTATGTTTTAATCTATTTTCTAGATCTGTGAACCTCACTGAATGAAAGTTGGGCTTCTCTCCGATTTATTCATCATTATTTCACTTTATTTAGTTTATTGTTGTTCTATTTAATTAGAAACAGAAAAAATACAAACTATTCTTTACTACTCAATGTCTCTTTACTTTGTAAACTAATTTTTTTTATTATTAATTTCTATCTCTCTTTATTGTACGTTTTACCAGGTATACATATAAAATTAATAACAACCTAATGACATGAAAACTGTTTGGAAACATTGTCAGTCTCATCGATATTCCACTCACAACAGGCTGGATGTGGATACAAACAAACAGGATACCACAAGAGTGGTCCACAGATTCCAAATGGCTGTCAAATTATAATTGATATACTTATTTTCTAACAATTTTTTGTTATTGTGAGTTTTGTCTCACCATATATTCTGAAATATAAGAAAATACTGAACCCCCCCCCCCTTTCTCCTTTACACCCCTAGGAGGGTTTAAAAAACAAGTTACTGCCCACGTGGTGTGTTTTTTGGGTTTGGGGTAAATAAAAACAAAAGANGAACAAAAATGCTTCTAAATGCCTTAGACAATAGCTAGGTGTACTATTGATATATTTAAGTTTGTAAAATGCTCCCCCACTCACTGCTTATGTAGATCACTAAGCATATGATTTTACTTTTGTTTATAAACACAAAAACAACAAAAATGAAAATTTAATAGCAAAAAAGTTTGACTCTAATGTTTTTATTTTAATTTCAAGTATTTGTGGCAGCACAAATCAAACTGGCCCACCAGGATATCTCCCGGTGTCCCGGAAACCCAGTCAAACCATAATACTCCATGCAATTCTGTCACGCCGGGACTTTTCCTCCAATATCTTCTCCCAGCGTGGATTCCTTTTGGCTAAGTATATTTTCTCCTGTTCTATTCAAACATCTGGTCTCTTTCCCCTCCACCCCCATTCTCTTTTTCAAAATAAGCCCTTGGTTTTCCTGAAGGTGGAAAAACTGAACAATAGTGTAGTGAAACTGTGAAAGTAATAAGAAAGAAAGCCAACCTGAAACTATAATTAATAGATAGATAACAAATAAAATTCACTCTTCATTGTTTCAAACACTTTTCACACTGCCATATTCTTATCACTACCAGTTATATTATTGTTAAATTTATAGAAATAATTCTTTTTCATAGAAAGACAGACAGACATAAAAACACAAAATAACACAGATTTGGAGCTACATACTTGAAAAACTGTAATAGTACCATGTATAAAAACCAGGGATGTGAGAGAACAATTTTTTCAATAATTTGACGATCTCGAGATGAGAATATAAAAAAGTATCGAGACACGAGAAAAGTCCTGTGAAAGTAAAAAAAAATAATTATGTGTATTAAAGTAAATATATAGTTTATAGAGTTTCTTTTTGACATTTAAGCTGGCGCTTGCTTTAGATTGTATTATACAGTAAATCCTCTTATAATGTTGTGTTATGTTCCTGATAAACGCAACTTTATAGAAAACTACTTTATAAAAGTTATGTTTTCCCCTAAGAATCAATGTTAAGTGTAGGAGTTAGGTTCCAAGGCCCCCCAAAATACTTACAAATACATGTAGTATCATATCGCGGAAACAGCTCAGGACAGGAATACATTTAATTTCGGGACATGGATGGGACTGGCTCACCACTCATAATCTTATCCCCCTCATGTGTCACCATGGCGGCTACTGGTTGAAAGAATGCATGGATAGTTGGTTGCTTAGCGGCACATTTCTTTTCTTTGTAAATTTCCTGGTAACATGTAAGGCCTTCCATGACAGTCCTGTGAACTCTTGTGCTGCATTCTACATCAGGGTCTTCATCGGCCAACATCTTAAGTCCTTCTTGAATGCGGTGAAATGCAATAGCCATGCTCTTCATAGTAAATGTGCATGAAGGCTTGTCCTCTTCGCTGTCAGATTAAGGGCTTGGATTTTGGGCCAGCTCTTGTAGCTCCTCGTTAGTGAGTTCCTCAATCTCGGCGTTCACCACCTCTTTTATGTCCTCCATTTCCAGATTCTGGAAGCCTGCTTCATGAGCAATGTTGAGGAGGTTTGTGTTTGCACATGGCACAATCTCTTCAAATTCTTTAAAATCTGTGACACATTTAGGCCATAGATTTCGCCACACCACGTTGAGGCATGTATGGGAAACCTCTTGCCAAACCATGGATATGTTGTTGATGGCGTTAAAGAGATTGTAGCTCCGCCAATACTCCTTGATGCTGGTCTTGTCTTCATCATCTGTAGCTGCGACAAGTTGCTCAAACCTATGTCACAAGTAGTATCGCTTGAAAGTGGCGATTACACCTTGGTCCATTGGTTGGATTAAAGCCGTAGTGTTGGGAGGGAGGAAAACAATCTTCACATGCTCATCCAAGTCAGGAATGTCATGAGGATGTGAGGGAGAATTATCAATGAAGAGGAGAATTCTGAAATCTAAATTCTCCTTCGCACAGTACCTCTTCCACGCGGGTATTGTGTAGACTTTCAACCACTCACATAACATGGCACCAGTTATCCACACCTTTTTATTGGCTTTGTAAATAACAGGAAGGTGCTCCTTCATCTTTCCTTTCAAAGCCCGTGAATTCTCTAATTTGGCAATCAGGAGGAATAATAAATTCCCAGATAGGTTTTTTAATTTCTTAGGGCCATTATTTGCTGTTATTTATTTCTCAAATTTTCGAGATTCATTTTTTAACTTTTGAGTTGAGATTATTTTTTTCTTGAATTTTTGAGATATTTTCTATTCTCGTATGTCCCTAATAAAAACTATAAAATAACATATTTATTGGAAGTGATAGATGTTTAAAAAGATACAATTAGATCTTATTTCAACATTCTTGCCAACATTTAATAATAAAATTTGCTGGTAGAAATGAAAATGTCAAGACTTCTATTGTATCTGATGTAGTTTGTCCTAATAAATGCTTATGTTTGTAGGGATGGCAGACCTACTTAGAAATGCAGAAGACTTGCATTTATCAGCATTAAAACTTGCCACAGCAACATTTGGCGAGAAAAATGTTCAAACTGCCAAACATTTTGGAAATCTAGGCCGTTTGTATCAGAGTATGAAAAGGTTTCAGGTAACTATGTTCATCCATATATTATTTTAGGTATCTTGAAATCCATTTTCTTGTGTGATAAAATTTTAAATTAATGCATAATTTTTCTGTAACTTAAATTTTCCCATCTAAGAAACAATAACCATTTAAAGGGTGATAAATGAGCCTGTGTACCAGAAAATTGCCAGTCCATAAGCTAGTCTAGTCTAGTCTAGTCTAGTCTAGAGCATAATAAAATGAAACACTGCTGAAAAAAGAGCCTATATGCCCTAAAAATGGGTGATTTGCTGTGTTTCAAATGTGAACATATGACTTGTTAATAATTGCCTAGTTTGTTAGGATTGACCTTTCATTATATTGAAGTTATTCAATCTAGATGTTTGACACAATCCTACTCCAAGACTCCAATGATTTTAATCTAACCTTAATTTAAATTTAATAAAATAATTACCGTCTTGGTGCTCTAATGGTCAGATTTTCTGGCTACAGATCCAGAGGACTCAAGTTCGATCCCTGGCATATATAGATTTTTGTGAAGCAGTGGGTCTGGAATGGGTTCAACTTGGCCTTGTGAGGATAAAGAAGTAGGAAATATAGATTATTAACAGTTTGAGGGCTTGATGGGCTGATCACATGACACCCTCATACCGCAAATATTGGCACTATCTTCGCCAACATACGGCAACCTCTCTCACTATAGCTCACTTGCTTGCTGACTCCATGAAGTTTTTTTAAAATTAAATACTAATTTAATCCACATTTAATATTTAAAAAACTTTTACCATAGAAGTAGAACTAAAATATAGGATGTGTTGAATACATAGGCTACATTTTAAATCCAGTAAATTATTCAGGATCAAGTGAAAAATATTTTAATTCCCTCCATATAGTAAGGAAAGAAAAAATATACTAAGGAAT
Source organism: Timema shepardi (assembly GCA_902151425.1). Taxonomy (NCBI): domain Eukaryota; kingdom Metazoa; phylum Arthropoda; class Insecta; order Phasmatodea; family Timematidae; genus Timema; species Timema shepardi. The sequence goes on from CABFVX010003062.1 coordinate 50,163, forward strand.
GAAAATATAACAGACACAATAAAGGAAAATAAACTGGTTTAAATTATTGTTGGCAATTTTCTTATAAGAAAATAATCGTATATAGAATCTACCCAACTTACATATTGTGAATTAACTGTTTATTTAGCAACCTAGTCACATAAATCAAGACTGTTACTTAACAGGGAAAATAATGTGTATCACTAATATCATACTTCATAAAAGCAATTTATTTTAAAAAATTCAAAAAATAGGCAATGCTCAGCAAAATTCTTATAAGGGATATGTTTTATCTAATCATGTTAGTAAAAGCTGTGGTACTTAGATAAGAAGAGAATGCTTTAAGTTTAAATTAAATTTTATGTGTATTTTCTTTAAAGTATCCAATAGCTAGGGGTGTGCGAAGGCCACTTTTTAAATGCGAAGCAAATCTTGAAACTTGCTAAGAAAAGTTGAAGTCAAAGTTACCTTGAATTTTTGTTGTCATTTAGCGCTACTTTTAATTTTTGAGTAAACTATTTTTCTAGATCTTGTTAGTAACAAGGACCAGGAAAATTTCCTTATTTGTGACGTAAGAACTATATTAATAATGGCTTACTGATAATATTAGTAAATTATTAATAAAGTTTTAATTTTTATTTACATTGTTGAGCTTATAATATTATTTTGTAAACTTTACATATGCATGTCGTTTTATCTACATTTCTCTGATGATGATAATAATAATTATAAATTAAATTCTGTTTTAATTTCCCACTTTTCGTATCAGCCATTTTGAATAATAAAGAAAATGCGAAGAAGATATGAAAAACTTCTGTGTCAAAATGCACTTGTTAATTTGTCACGGAAAATTCCTAAGATATAGAATATTAAAATTAAACATTAGACACGATCTGGAATAATAGCACAACTAAAGTGCTTTCTCTGCTTCATACTAGTGACCATGGTGTTATTTTTTTATAGGTATCTTTATTTCTTACTAATTTGCATTTGAAAAAAAGCACAAAATTAATAGCTTTTATAATGCTTAAGTTAAATATATATTTTTTATTAATACCATCTTTTAATATTTAACAATCTTCTATAATAATAAAAGGAAGTGTGTGTGCAAGCTTGTGCATGCATGTGTGCGCTTGTTTGTTTGTGTGCGATGCCCAGCCAAATCTACAGCATGCAAAGATCTGAAATTTTTAACTATCATTTTAATTAGGCTATTTTTAACAAATTTTGGAAGAAAATATTGTTAATCTAATAATTAAATTCTCATGGAAAATCGAGCACCGCAGGGGGGATGGGTTTATATAATTCTTATACCATAGTGGGTCACGGGCAACGCTGTGCGGGATTGCTAGTACAAAATAAGCTAGGTATATAACTAGTAGCCTTTACTCTGATGTCTAAGCACATAAATGGTTTTAAGACTTTTAACACAAGCTAAGGTTTACTACATCTGGGGTGACCTGGCGGTCTAGGGGTAAGGTGTCAGACTTCTATGCTGGCGGCCGGGATTCAATCCTCGGTCCCGGCAAAGATTTATCTGATTACCAAACCCTTCCTTCACCTCTGACAAGACATCTTGTGAATGTGAGGAATGCCAGGCCTCCACCGTGGTTCGGATTCCACGTTAAACTGTAGGTTCTTCATTTCATCTCACAATCACCCTACCATTACACATTAGCGTAAGTGTGTATAACCCAAACGGGTAGTAAGACGCGGTTCTAATAATAATAATAATAATACATCTGGGACTGAACTTCTATATACTTCAGAATCTCTCATCATTGTCATCATCTTCAACTGTTTCCATGTACCTCATCCTATTTTGGATACAGTTCAAAAGACTAATTAACTTCGACCTTACTGGGATTTGAACTGCCAGCAATAATCATTAATACCCACTAATAAAATTTAAAGAAATCTAAAAAATTAAAAATTCCTGTAAACATTCTAAAACTGTACTTAGCTAATTTTTAAATAACAAAATTATTTTAAAATAGTTTTATAACTCATAGTAAAAATACTGTTTTAAACGTATTTGAATTTTCTACAGCCTTTATTCATGAATCCAAGAGTAGCATATAGATTATATATTTAACACATTTTAATGTTTTTGTTATAACTATTTACTATCGGCTTCATTGTCTGCGTGGTCTAACACACTACACTTGTCTTAGACTAGACTGCCAAAGACGGGGAGATCGGAGTTCGATCCCAGTTGCGTGCACTGAGGGTGTTTTTTCCTAAATGGTTTTCTACCCTCCCTTCACACAAATGTGGGTGCACCACCTTTCAATTAAAAACCTTCCTAATCTCTAACCCTTTAATGTAATTAGTACATAGGCGTATAACACGAACGGATATAAGACGCGGTGCTAAAAACAACTATATACTATAAAAAAAAGTATTTACAGAACTTAGCTTATTTTAATATACACCCTAGGTTACAATAAACAATACTTCAAATAGCTTCTAGAGGACTTCATGATTCATACATTGTTTTGGAACCTCCTTTTTTTTTACAGGCATGCCCCTCAAATTAAATTTATAGGTGTAACACTATTTGACACCATTTTCATTTGTTTATAAACTAAGAAACTACAATGAATATCACTGAAATTAAGAAACAATGAATAGGTAATTTAAAATGGATTTTAAGAAAGCTAATAAACCTTTACTAGCCTAGCTATCTATTGAACTATTGTGAAACTTATATTTTAATCTATTATATTAGTGTTTAGTGTAAATTTGACTATATTTGGAAGGAGGTACAGGAAAGGTGGATATAAACATACAAAAGGAACAAACACAATATGGTTATTACAATATGGCTGAAGGAATGAAAGAAAGTGTATTATATTGTAAATATTATTTTACCTGCAAATTTTATGTATAATCTAGCAATATGTTTAGTTGAACTTAAATCACTCGGTGCTGAACAATAAAAAAAACTCTTCAGTCATCCAGTGCCAGTGGTATTCAACCTGAGGTGAATAAAGACAGCTTAGGGGGTGCATGAAATTTATAATATATATTATTTTTTTGATAAACCCTGAATAACCAGAGCCAGATTTAAGGTTATCCACAAGAGATCCGGATGTAAGAACATGCGATTCGGGAGCACCAGTTTTATCTTAGATGCAGATTATTTAATATGTATAACTTAGTATGCCCTAACAACTTTAGGGCTCCAAAATTCAAGTAAGTAGGCAAACAAAAGATGGTTGACTAGTACTGATCCAGGATACACATGATTTTCACTCATAAGTCTAAAATTGGAATAAATTTCATTGAGTTGTACATGTTGATATGTACAGGATGCAGAGGCAATGCACTTGAGAGCCATTGCGGTGAAAGAAGAACTTCTTGGTCCTGAAGATTACGAAGTGGGTTTGTCAGTAGGACACCTAGCAAGCCTCTACAACTACCACATGAAGAAGTTCAGGAAAGCAGAGCAGCTATACTTGCGTTCAATTGCTATTAGTAAGTTGACAACATTGATGCCAACTGATTTTTTAGTCTATGTATTGAATACCCCTCGCCCCCTTATAACCATTGATGTAATTATCATGCAATGAATGTTGTCTATTTTTTTCTTCTGTATTTCTACCCATATGATTATTTTTCCCAATTTATTTGTTTTAAAATGTCATTTTTACTGTTGAGCTTCATTCAATTTAGATCTTAAAATGATAATCATATATTTAATGTCAATAAAGATTGCTATTTGTTGCATAACTTGCACAAACCTCCAGCTGAAAAAAAAAACCTCTGATAATAAATAAAATAACAGTACAATACTGAGATCTACTTATTTTAATATTATTTAAATAGGCTAGCCACCCGCTTCGGTGCTCGCATGGCCTAAGCCATTTCTCCCACAATAGACTATACTGCCAATGACAGGAAGATCGGGATTCATTCTGGTTGGGTGTACTGAGGGTTATTTTTCCTAAATAGTTTTCTACTCGCATTGCAAATGCAGGTACACTTCCTCTACATTTAACCTTTCTCATCCCTACCCCATTAGTATAATTAGTTCATAAATGTATAACCCAAATGGGTAGTAGGACACATTGCTAAAAAAAATAAGTTATCTGAAAAAAAAAGGGGTGATCCTACATTTGGTAATATTTATCATAAATTCATGCCATATATTGTGAAAGTAAACTTCCTGAATCTTTTGTTTGTGTAAAGGCCTAAAGTTATTCGGCGAGGGCTATTCAGGACTCGAGTATGACTACCGGGGCTTGGTACATGTTTATCACGCACTGGATGATGTGGACAAGGTCGCAGAATACACATATCTTCTCAACAACTGGAAGTTGCATCGAGAGTTCAATGCTCACTTGGTGGCACCACCCACTAGTCTTAGTGAGGAGCCCCTTCAGATCGAACAAATCAAGGCACAATTCTTTGATCTATGCGACACAATCTCTTAGCTCCATTCACCAGGCCGGTAAGGCTCTCTAGGTTTTATTTTAAACAACTTGTTCAACAAAAGTGTGAATTCATTTGTGATAAGCTCTTAGAAAAGGAATGAAATTTTACTGTGTACATGCTTATGTTTGTTGTGCACATAGGTATATTAATTTTAATTTGGAAGTATAAAATGGTATTAACTGTATGCATATAAGTTGGTCTAACAAATTATTTAGTCTTATTATGTAAAAATCATTTTAAAAAAGCATGTTTAAATAGTAACTTTTTGATTTTTATGGCTTTAATAATTTTTATTTGTAGCGGAGGTAAACTATTGCATTTTAACAGAGTACTCTTAACATTGAATTTTATTATTTAGTGAATGCTCTTATTAATACTTTTTTTTTTTACCAATTTTATTCACATCTTGACCTCAGGACTCTTCCACAAGTTTTGTTTAATAGCGAGTTCAGGATAAAATAATATTAATTAACTTCAAAATACAAAATTTGTAGCATTTTCAGAGTAGTAAGCCTAGGGTTGTATCTTTTACTTTTAATCTTCAAAATAGTAACTTCACATGAAAAATCCCTTGAAGATTGAAGTTAATAATATGTTCATCAATATTGGGGTGATATAAAATTGATCTTTCATCATAAATATAATAAACACTTTTTCATTAAATTATTCTTAATAAAAAAGTTGTTAACTAAACTAGACAAACTTTATTTCCACTAGAACCAAGAGGTTCTTTTGGAACCATAAACAAATACACAAGTATAAATTACCAACTTCTAATTGTAAGCTACATAACATGAAAACTTAAAAAAAACACGATGAAAAAAAAGTATATTTTATAGAAAGGGAGTCAACCAGGAAGTTTAAGACCCTAACAGAAAACATGAAAACTTGTCAATGAATTTTTCAATACACTCTTCATATTCCTCAATATTCTTTTTAATATAATTACACATTACACAAAATTTAATTTAGATTTTCTGATATATTTTTTTCCTTAATAACCTGAACACAAAAACATATAAAAAACCGTTACTAAGAAACCTGATATTATCCTGAGCTTGATTTCAGGTTTAAGTTACTGACTAAATGGATAGCTCTCATTCTAATTTGTGAGTTGTCTCATTTTGCTATGGGAATCACTCTTTTAATATCTTAGCTATTCAGCCATCAATCAATTTAGTACCATCACTCTGACAACACTGCAAGCTCCATCTATTATCTGCAAATCTTTTAAATGTAACAGGAATTTTCTTTCAAGTTTTTCTCTTTACTAAGCTTCACTAAATATAAATTTAAATTAAATTGTGTGCAAGTGTGTCAGTCAGAATATTAAAGATGAGATGGAAATATGAATAGCTGAATGGAGAAATGTACTTTGCTTATATAAACTTCCATTATTTTTGCATTGTTAATACATTCTTCGTCATTAAACACTTGTTCAGAATTTAAAATGATAGTTTAAATAATACAAGGAAACCTCTTTAAAGATATAAACAACTATTTCAAAATGATGTAGCAGAATAATAAATGATGCTACAAGTATTTCCTCATGACAAGGAATATATATAAATATGCAAGCATGGCATGACTTTTTAAAATAAAATGGTTTTACAAATTGTACATTACAATCCTTGAATTTATCTATTTTAGTTAAAATAAACCGTATTTGTTTTTAAGATAATAGTGAAATATTTTTAAAGTTTTGCCTTTTTTGAATGTGACAACAATGTCTTGAGCTAAATATTTATCAAACAACCAGGAGCTAAAATGGCTTAAATAAATTCAATAGCATGTAAAGAGAGGAATATTAAAAAATAGAATGACCAGAATTTGTTAGATGTTATCCATCATTTTTGTATAGCTTTTTTTTTAGTATTCTTGTATTGTTAATTCCATGTTTTCAATATTATTTGTAGTACATTTGTGATTAATAGAAAAACTTACATCGGTTTAATCAATTTTAAATTCCTTGTGTTTTAGTAATTTCATAAGCAAAGATTAATTAGTTTCAAAAGGAAATCAATGAAAATAAAAATTGTAAAAGTAAAGAGTTTTATAAATGTCATGAACATTTTATGACTGGGTCAGTTTATTTCTGTATATTGATACATTTTGTAAGAAATTATCAAAAGAAAGCTGGAGTTTACAATTAAAACTTTCCCCTTATTGGGAGTAAAATAATATTTGACTTATAAGAAAGTAAATTTAAGGTATAACTTATATAATCTTTTGCTTTGGAATGTTTCAATTCGTATTTTAATTTAACAATAGCTATAGAAAGGAATTACTGTTGAACAAAAGTTAAAATGGCTATTGATTAATAAAACCGAATGTTACTGCCCCAACCCTCGTGTTAGTTTGTCAAATCGAAAGTCCTTCTAGCTCTCATCAGAAGTACTCTATTTTTTTATCACTTTTTCCCATATCGTTATGACTCATAAGGGGGTGAAAGGTTTTTCATACCCAAATTTATGGATACAGTAAAGTTTTGATGATTTTAATTGTCACAAAGTAAACACTTTGAAAATACTGAACTTTTCCAAAGTATTTTAATTCGATCATTGTGTTTCGCCTTGTAAATATTGTAATTCAATTATTGTGATGCTCAGCTATATAAAAAGGAATATTTTAACTGTGAATAATCAAAGTGTGAAATTGAAATACTTATTGTTTCATAGTCGTCATTTTCCAGTTTGGGACCAGGTTAGTTTTTTTTTAGGATACCTCCATCTTCGTCTATCCTTCCATCATTCTTCCTACATTTAATCACTTTCATTCGTCTCCTCTCACTCTTCTCCTCTCACTTGAACACTTTCTGTTATGCTCCACTTTTCTTGGTCTTCCTTGTAGCCTTTTCCATACATTCTTCATCTCCATCAATCTCTTTTGTGTTCTTATTGTTTATTTAAATACATCCTATCATACAAATTATTACCAGTAAATTGATATTTGGTTTATAAAATACATATTTTTTTACTGTGTCTCTTTGTATAGTATAATTCTAATTTAAAATATATATTTGGAAGAAGGTGCAGGAAAGGTGGATATAAAACACATAAAAGGGAGCAAACACAATATGGCTTTTACAATGAAATTAACACTACTCACACTATACATTGGAAAAAAAAGGAAATGGCTACCTCTTGGAAGTAAATTGATTGTCACCACCCAATCCCTCGACCTAGGTTTCATTCTTTTGGAACTCATCTGGAGGGAGTGTGAAACTCACAACACAACTTCCTAAAAGAGAGAAAAAGGAAATATGTACAGAATGAAAGGACACTTAGATAGGAACGTGTAAAAGGGAACGGAAAAGGACATTGGATGCTCTTGATGATGTAATGTCATTGAACATAACTCAAAATTTTTCTCATACTGTATTCATATTATAATTGTGTTAGAGGATATTTGTACTATAATGTTGATTGTAGTTACACATTTTATATACCTATTTAATTAAATACCATAATATTTTTAATATTTACAAGTAAATAACAATATTAAAGGTAAAAAATTAATCTTAATTCACTGTTCACTGCTAATAATTTCTAATTTAATAAATGTGAGGTAGAACCGAATTGTTCTTGACAAATTGAAGCAGTCTTCTCACGAATATAGCTAAACAAGCACTAATATTTTTTGGGATGGAGAGAAAAGGACCTTGTTTCCAGTTTTGATACTGTATCCTATATTACAACAAAACAAAATGTACAGATGGATACAAAGTATACAAAGTGAAACCAAACAGATGCGAATATATAATTTATGATTACCGAAAGAATGAAATTTAGGTCGAGGGATCGGGTGTTAATGATAGATTTTCTCAAAGAGACAGCCTCTCTCTGTCCAATGGCAGCGGTGTGAAGTATGAACTGTGTTCTTATCACATTAAAAGTCATATCATGTTTGTTTCCTTTTATATGTTTCTCTCCATCTTTCCTGTACCTTCTTCCAAATAAAACACAATTTACCTCAAAAAGTTAAGAGGTTTTTCTTAAAGAAATACATTATTAACTAATTTGAGGATAGCCCAGACAGAGAATTAAGAATGATTGCACCTAATAAAAACTCAACTACTCATTAACATGCCACACATATCCCGAACGAGTAATAAAACACAAAATAAATAGATGATCAACACAATCTCTCAACTCAAATCAAGGTTAGTCAATGTTAGACCTTGCTCTAGCAAGGGAAGAAGTAAAAGGCAAAGAATGAAATTATTTGTGATATTTCAGGGTAGTTCTCTGATTTTCAACAAATATTTTAAAACTTTAAGTATTTAATTTTACGAGAGAGATTCACTGGTATAGTGTGGTAAAGTTTAAATTACCTCTAAAGATGAGAGAGGGCTAACCCCAATTGTTTTGTTTATTCCTTGTATTTTTATTCAAACAAACTATTAGAATTGTTTTTATTTTCCATTTATAAAGTAGCTTCATCACTATTGTTTATATTTTGTGTTTTTAATCTAAGCGTTTATTTTATAGTTTATAATAATAGTGTCTACAATAACTAATTGGGCAATAAAAAAATGTTCTATTTATTAACTTATTTAAAAACCTAAAAAATAGGATATTTCTGCCACAAGAAGTTATTTTAACTTGTTCTCTTTTGAGTAAGTATAGAGTCATATATTTGCTGTGCCACAAGTATGTAACTGAAATATGTTCACATGACACTCAAAGCCAAACAAAAGAATTCTGTTCAGTTAACTCTGTTTGCTAGACTTCACTTGAAATATTTTCAGTGTCTTCTGCAATGCATCATGACAATCTGCTTGTGGGAGCCATTAATCCAAAGAGTATTAATATTTTACTTCCATACACTTTGTGCCATCTTTTTTAAACACAATAGGAATATGATCTTATTAACTTATCAATACTTTTGAAACAAAATGTTTTGCTAATGTTTCTGGTTTTGCTGCAAAGCATGGCAGGCTAATAAACATTTCTTTAAGTATTTATGCCACTTATACAAAACAAACTAGGTTTCACAGTATATTTTTGGTAAGCATGTGAAGAGTAAAAATTAGAAGATAATCAATTTGGCTGGAATCAACCTTTTTCTCTTTTCTTGTCTTAAGTAGCATTTTACTGATCACCATTATCCAACCCCAGTTGCTCAGGTGTGGTTTACAAGCTTCTTCCATCTTGTTGGATATTTGTTCAGTTTTTCATCTTAGACCTCATTCCACTCCACACCTCTGCTCTTCTCATCTTGTTTCACTTGGTCAAGCCACCTCTTCTTTAGTCTTCCTCTGGGCTTGTGCCCTCCACTTGTTACTCGGGCAATACACTTGCTGCTCTTTCAGGTGCTTTCAATATTGTTTCTTGTCTTATGGCGCCATTTTGTATCTTGTCACATCTTGTCTTGTGTATTGTTGTTCTTAGGAGCTTCTTTTCTGCACGCTTAATTCTGCAAAGGTTTTTGGTTGAGATGATGCATGTTTCTAGAGTATAAGTTATGATGGGGACAAAGTAACAGGTGTAGGAGGTGATCTTGGCTTTATGTGGTACGTAGTTATCCCACAAAATATTACGCACGTGATGGTAAAAGTGTGTTCCTATTCGTAATCTGTTTGTGACCTCTGCATCAGATCTGTCACATCACCACTCTACTATATTTTATATTATAAATACATTGATGATTTAGTGTTATATTTAATATGGCATTTAATTGTTTTGAGTTAATTTCCTAAAGAGAGCTTGGCATTAATCAGCTTGAGGTTTACTTCAATAATTTATTGGTAAATAAATAAATTATTACATGTAAAATCATTAAATGTATACTATATGTATAATTGTACACTTTCCCAGGGAGAAATAACACTAAACTGAACATATTATTTGATGACCTTGTGAAATAATGTTTTGAAATTTAACCTTTTTGGCTATCTTAATTGTATATTCTAAAAGGTTACTCATAAATTAGAATCAATTAATGTTCTAAGAATTCACAGTATAAAAGTTTTTCTTCCGTTTTTGGTTCCTTAGAAGTTATATTAGTTGGTAAATAAATCTTATTTGAAAACCATTGTTTTAAGAGATCTTGTTGATTTGTACACTTACCATAGTATTAGGAATATTACAGTTAAATATTTTGTACAGTAATATAATTTGTTGATCAAATGTTTTAACTTCCATGACTAACTTTTTTTTATATAAATATAGCATTTCACCAAATCTTGTAATGCAGCATATTTTTTTAAAGTAATTGGATTTGTGTATTAATTTTGATTTTATACTTATTAAATAATATTGTACTAAATTGTAAGTTTGTAAATAATGTTATTAATGGAGGAAGATTTTTCTGACTGATTTAATCATCTCTCATTTATTAAGCAAACGTTAAATTAGGAAAGTTTTATATTGTATCATAGTGTTATTTTGCTGTATATAAGGAATGTATGAATGTTGTAAAAAAATATTGTACAAACTTGTGTAAAAAATATGTGCCAGACTTTGTTTAAACATTTTTTATAAACTATCATTTATGTAACTTGCTTGTGTGTTTATCATTGTTGTAATGTTAAAATATAATATACACTAAAATACCTGATTTAATTCTAAATTTTAAGATGATGGGCTATAAATTTGGTTTTGATATAAAATAATATGAATTTTCATACTTAAAGCAACTGCTAAAGATACTTAAAATATATATATATATATATTTTCAAAATTTTATTTTACCATCACTTATTATTGACAGTAGTCTTTATTCAAAAGTTTTTTAGCAGACTCCACTTTCATAAGTCATTTATGAATACGTTACAATTTGGTATTTAAACATTATTTAACTGATATTCTGAAAATGATGAAATATGTGTTGTTAAATAATGCGGAACTCATCGATTATAGTGGTGACAATTTAATTCCCATAGTCTTGCCATCAGATGCTAGCCCATTGTTGCTTGTTAGACGGGTTCCGAGAGGAAGATAAACTGATGGTAATAGGTGTGGCGTTGATAAGTTGCTGTCGAACAGGGCAGTGTTTGTACGCTGCGTGGTGTGGCCCGCCACAGTGACAGCACACAGGGTCGTTGCGGGGCCTTGGGCAAAACTCAACGCTGTGAGGCTCTCCACAGCGCACACAACGGGGCAAATGGCGGCAGTTTGCGGCAATGTGCCAAAACCCCTACATGCACATTACAATAGTTGAGGTTAAAACAAAGACTAAAAAGTGAGATAATACTATGTTACCATACCATCAAGCAAAATGCATTGACCTAATAGATACTTTGTATGTGTCTCTTAGAAAGTATCTTTTTTTTCTCTCTCATTTTTACAACTTTTCTAGATAAACTGACCATTTTGGGTATGTTGCTCAAAGCATTATTGACTAATTTGATTTATTTTCCTTAATAATTTAGTTGTTTTTGCAACAAATTTTTGTATTTAAAAAAATAATTAAATTTTAAGAAGATAAAATTATAACAAAGTATATAAGAGTTGTTCAAAAGCCAGTAAAACTCATAACCTCTATATTAGAGGTCAGCAACTGGTAATTCACGTAAGAAAACTATGTAATTATTGAAATTCAAACTCTTGAATCTTTTAAACTCGCAAATATATCAAGAACTCTACAGTAATATTTGAGTGCGACCAAAATAACCTTGACCTCTCATAATTGGTAATGTAATAAGATAATTATTATAAAAAAAATGCTTACTATAAAGAGATTCTAGGAAGGTTGAGAGAAGATAAGAATTTGAGAAAATATTGAATTGAAGTTAATAAATACAAGATGCATAGACACACATAATCAAAAGTTAAGTGAAGAAATGATTCTTATATTTGATTCTTTGATACCCTCGATACCCATGGTATCGACTAGTATCGAAATAATTGATATATGGTAAAAATCTCGATACCACTCTTAAGTATTCAACATGGTTGACTTGACTCCTCAAACAGTTGATTTTGAACGTCAGTGACTAGACATCAGTTACTCATAATTTTGCTTTGTTCTATTATTCTGTTCACTCGGCTCTAAACTCAATATAAACAAGCCATTCCTTTTCAGCTTATAAACACGATCATCGCCTACAAGGTTGATTTCCATTTATCAAAAGGAACTGTATTTTGAAAATCAACTTAAGGAGAACACATATTTTGTATTGAAATAGTAAAGTAATATTCACTTCATAAGGTCAATTTTCCTCAGCGCTTTGGCAAGGGAGTGGTGAGCAAATGAATCGGCCAACTTGCAGTTGCATCGTATTTCGTTGCTAGACTATTATGATTCAAATGATTTTAAAATAATCTACGTAAAATATTCATTTTATATTTATTGACTTAACTATTGTAAGCATCATCACCTTCAATTTCGATAGTCTTCATGACCAGTGTCGCCAATATAGCTTTTATTCTAAATATCTTTTTACTTAAGAAAATTATTAAATTAATTTAATAGATATTGTGAAACAATAAAAAATAAAAAACTGATAAAAGTTAAAACATAATAGCTTTTTAGTTTTAAAAAACTTAGAGAGTTGAAAATTTTCAAAGATTTTTTGAGTCCATCCGCAAATATTATCGTTAGTCATATTATTTATGACTTTCAAGGTTATTTCTATTTACGTATTCCTTTTGCTTCGCTTCGTACTAGAGATTGTTTTCAAAATGAAATTCATAGTAATAAACTGATAAAAAAAATCTGGTTTTCCTTTTTTCTGATAATCTTTTCAAAATGGAACATTTAAAAAGTGAAGTGTGGCAGTATTTTGATATATGTGAAAGTGGTTTGGACTATGTCGTATGTAAATTCTGTAAACACAAAATTTTTCAGGGTGGAAAGATGCATAGCACTTCCAAAATGTTTAAACATTTAAAAATTCATGAAGCAGAAGTGTGTACATCCAGATTAGAGAAGCTAGGAAATAATGTGTAAATAGTAAACTGACATCCAAGATCTTTCATTAATTAATAAGTAATAGTATTTCTTATTTTAGGCCTACTAATCATTGTAAATGTTATTTTAGTCTGGTTGATTCTTGTTATAAGCTTAATTGACCAGTTTCCATATTTTGACACATGAAAAACAATTAAATATTTTTCTTCTGACCTAGTTTCTATGCTTACAAAATGAGGATTTAATTAATTTCATGTTGAATGCTATCGAATAGGGGATCGAGTATCGAAAATATGAATTGATAATATCAAGCAAGGTATCAGAATAGAGAGAAGTAGGTATCGGCCCACCACTAATCGGAACCCAAAAAGATTGCTGGTGCTGTCTCTAGAATATAGATTTTTTGGTGCATTTTCTCTTAACTTTGTCTCTACCCTCCTCGTCCCTACCCAGCTATTAACACAATTGTGTTGAACCTTTACCAATGCAATAAAAAAATAGATTTAATTTCATTAAGTAGAAAAACTAAGTTGACTTTTGCACAAATGTACTATAAAAACTGGCAAATGCTTCATTAATACTCTTAACTAATTTTCAGACTCACATTAGTGAATACATAACCCAAGTGCCAAGATTTTCCTGTCTAGCTTGCCATTAACGAGCAGGTTGAAGTTCAAATCCTGGCCACATGCTCTGAGAATGGCTGTCCTAAATTGTTTCCCTCTGTATCTCTATGTGTAAGTGGGCACATTTTCTCGAAATTCTACCTTATTCATTTCAACCACATAGTGTGATTATATATGTAAAGCCCAGACTGTTATTAAGACATGGTGCAAATAAAAAATCTTTCAGCTAAGTGGGGAAATAATAATTATATATTTTTTTAGCCATTTTAGAGCCCTTAAAAAGTAATGAAGGATTCCTGTAGCTGCATTGTTGGGCAACCAGGTCTCCACCCAACTTGATGAACAAGTGTATTCATTGTATTAAAACAAAAGTCTTGATGTCTAATAACTTTAAACTCTTTAAAACATTATTATTAACCAATATTGTTTCTTAATTTAAATAGTACTGGGCAAAGTTTTTGTAGTATTTCATGGTTTAATTTATAAAATGAGCAAGGTTTAGTTCATTAAGGTTTGTCATTTTACTCCAATATTTAACGAAAACTTAAAACTTAATATGACAATTACTAATTCAAAGAAATAATTTACTCTCGTGTTTGGCTTCATAGATATTGTACCAGCCCTCATAGGCCAAATTTCAGACTCTTATCAACTTATTTCTAAAATTATTTTTCATTGTCTTTTTTTTAACCTCCCTTCTGGGACAACTCTGCAGAAATCTATATTACCCAAACAATTTTTCCTTCTATTAAACTAAGTTGTTAATAAACCTCTGTTCAAAAATTATCACTAAAATCATAGATAAATAAAACAAGCTACCTGGCAGCGATAGCATTGCAGCACAGAATCTTGCTGAGTGTTATCAGTGTTGCAAATAGTCGTTGCATTGCTTGTCCCACATGGTGGCACTCCAACTTTCCAGCAACGCTCTGGTATTGCCGTGAACTGAATTGCTCCAAAAAAGTTCAACCCTTGTTGAAGCAAACACTCATAATCGGAAGGCTCTAACACCTGTGACGGAAGTTTAAATAAAAATCATGTAGGGTATTAAACAGTGTATCATTCTGTATATATTTTATTTTACTGATGTTATATACTACAGTATAAACTATGATACCTAGTTCAATGACCGAATGGTCTCTTGCGTCACACTTTTGTTAGACTGGCCTGCTGATGACTGAGAGATTGGGGTTTGAATCCAAGTTGGGTCTACTGAGGGTGCTTTTACCTAACTGGTTTCCCACACTCGCGCAAATTCGGGTAGACTACCTATAAGATGCTTCTTTCTTTATCCCTACCCCATTAGACTAATGATCATATATGCCTATAACCTCAACAGGTAATACACAGTAATAAAAAAAAACACGTAATAATGCCAAACAAAATTTAGGGCTAACCATTTTTTAAATTTTAGACCATAAAATATTTTTCTGCTTTAAATAAACAAGCATCACTATAACACTTATTTAATTGGATGCTTGCAAAATGTAACAATTTGTCATTGTAAACTTATAAGTTAAACATTGATAACTTGTAGACTTAACTTACTTCAACTCTCACATGCTGACGACTCCGCTCAAGAATTCCAGATGAAATTCCCTGTTTGGTCAAAGCTTCAGAAATATCCTGCAGAGGAATGGCCCAAGGAACATCGCGTAACAGCACTATCTGAGGAAATAGGAGTGGAACAAAGCGATTGCATCATAATTTGAAGGAATAATACGTGGTCAAATATTTGACACATTAGTTGGAGTTTGTCTTTTCAATTAGGGTTTTAAACCACTGCATTAGCATAGGATATGAGTCAGTGAAATTTTCATAACTTAAAAATTAAAATCAACTTTAATATTTTTTAAATCAAAAGTTTTAATTTGACCAAGGTGGACAAAATATGCAGAAAAGTTATATATTTTACATTTGCTTGAAATCTGTGGGGTGTCTCATTATTAAGCTCATTATATAACTGAAATAATACTACAAATATATCTGCTTCGGTGGTCAAATGGTATGAATGTGTCACTCTTGCAATAGACTTGACTGCTAATGACAGGGAGATCAGAGTTTGAATCTTGGTCAGGTCTCCTGCGGGTGGTTTTTTCTAAATGGTTTTTTTGATCTACCTCCATACAAATGTGAGTACACTTCCTTTAAATTCATCATTTCTCATCACTAACACAGTGTAATTAGTACATATTATGCATTTAACACTAATGTTTAGTGAAATGTAACGAAGGGAAAAAAAACTTACAAATGTAATATTTAAGAACAAACTAATAAGGCAAATAATAGTAACCCGAACGGGTAGTAAGACGCGGTGTTAAATATTATTATTAAATAATAGTATTGCAATACTATATATTTGTATTTTGTGCATCATGTCTTACCTCCCATTCAGGCTACCAACATATTTACACTAATGAATTAGAGATGAGGAAGGAATAATTAAAGGAAATTTGACTGCATTTGCATGGAGGAAGGGTGAGGAACCATTTAGGAAAAAAATCTTCAATACTCCCAGCCAGGATTCAAACTCTGACTTCCATATGTCTAACATATCAAACCAGATGAGGCTAAGGCCTTAGTTTGCACGCTCACGCATTATTATTATTATTATTATTATTATTTTCTCTCTCGATGTGAAGCTTCACTACTCTAGCTCTTCCTTGTTGGAGTTTCTGTGATAGGCTAATTTCGGGTGGGGCGGGCTATCAGCCATCTTACTCCATAGACCAAGAAAGAGCCTACAAATTATGCAGGAAAAGTACTTTTACATACTTTTCAAGGATCTTTCTTATTCATGCCATAAATGACAGAAGGAAGTTTGGCCACGGATTTTTACTGTGCAGTAAAAATCCATTGACCTTGGTTGGGTTTGAACCCACAAATGTCTTGAGGTGCATTTTATTTCAAGACTACCGAGATCAAATGGTGCAGGTAATATGTCTTATTAAACTAGTGCTTCTAATTATTTAAATTTCAGAGTTTTTTAAATTAGAGTTAGTACATTTAAATCCTCGATAATTTGAACTCCAAATCTAAAGTCTTAAATCAGTTGGCTGAGACTCAAATTTGTCGGGGGGCCAGATTCAAAATCTCGAAGTGTGTTTCAAGCCACAGCATATAAAAAAAATCTGCTTATTTTATTTTGTACCACATCTTACTAATTGTCCGAATTATACACATTTTAATCCTGCTAATGGGTAAGAGATGAGGACTGTAAAGTTGAGAGTAAATTTACTCGACTTTGTATGAATGTAGGGTGTGAAATTATTTAGGAAAATCAGACCCAATACATGCAGCTGTAATTCAAACCCGAACCTCATCACCCCCAAAACTGGCGTTTATTTCGTGTGCCCACTAATTTGGGTCTTTATTAGCTAATTAATGCTATATATTTATAATTTGAGTGTGATTATAGTTTTGAATAGAAAAATCAACCTAGATCTACAGTATTACTTTTTTATCACCTTAAATACTTAGGCTACTTAATGGCTTAGTTTTTTTGCTAGTTAATTTAAATGATACTGGTTCAAGTATTTCACTGGCCCACATTACACTCTCATTCACTTTGGCCCGCTTGTACTCTGGACACTGGACACACCGTAAGGCCAGAGAACCAAGAAAATACAAAAATTACTGCAACCAAGCAGTGGTGCACCTAGAGGAGGACATGCTGAGCAGTTGCCCCTCCAATCACTTTCAATAAAAACTCAATAATATGAAGTAGAAATAAAATATAAAGTTGTGTTTAGTGTAAAGGCTAAGTTTTAAGACCAGTTTAAAATAAAATAAGCCATTTCACATATTTAAAGTTCCCCAAAAATGTACAATTTTATAAAAATACAGAAAAAATACCCTCAAAACATGTTATGTAAGCCATTTACGTTATTAAAATTACCTCCTTAATTACCATAAAAAAAACGCATCCAAATAACTTTTAGATGTAAGCTTATTTAATATTAATACATTTTCCTGACTTCTTTCATTAAGAAGGCTGCTGCTCCTGACATGCCCCATTCCCCCAAGAAATTTCAATTTAGATAAAACCTTGATCCAAAGAAAATGTCTGGATGTGCCACTGTCACCAAATCAGAGCTGATGCCTGAAAAGTGAGGTTTATGTTTGATAGTAGCTCTTGATCAATAGTACCGCTTTTATAAATAATTTTAATCCCGCAAAAAACTTATTTCTAAATACAATCCATAGAAAAGAGGAGATTGAAACATTCATCAAAACAATAAAGTGGTCACTGAACTCATGTATTAAGACTGAAACAAGACATAAACCATGAACAATTATTGTTGTAGTCCATAAAAGACTGTGGGCTGGTAGGTAATATAAAAGTGTTGCAGACAAACGGACTGTTCAGACGTGTCTGAGTTTATGAACCTTGGACTAAATGTTTTGATTCTTTTCCTCTCTAGCAGTGGCATATTAACAGGGAAGTGGGTGCAAGGGAGGGTCTGCCCTCGATAACAGCAAAGAGGGGGGTGGAATTTTTTAGGAATTCCAATTTAGATTCAAGAATCAAAAGAAAAATCTTATTAGGATTTGAGACAAATATTATCTTTTCCATCTTTACTTGAAACCCATGAGTATTTTGTTGGTTAATTTGTTTTGAATTCAAAGATACTTAATAATAATTTACATAGTACACTTCTGTAACTTTGGGAGGCAAGCCTCTTAAACATTCATTTATTAATTTTCTTATATATATATATAAAAAAAATTGAGTGCTATAGAAAAATATATGATTGATTGGAAAAGCCACAATCATTTGGCCAAACCATAGTGATGAAACAAACACACTCACTGCAGCTGGTCAGGAATGAACACAAACCTCCTGGACCAAAGTAATGTTTACTAAGGATGCAACCAACTTTACCTGTGAAAATAATGTTAAAATGGTAAGGATTTTACTCTAAATAATTTTCCACTCTCCCTCCATGCAAATGTGGGTATACTTCCTATAAATTTGACCTTTCTCATCCTTAACACTTTATAGTAATTGTAAATTGGTGTACAACCCAAACAAATAGTAAGATGCAATGCTAAATATATATATACATATTCATTATACTGGCCAAATCTCACAAACTAAAACTACTTAATATATGAAGTAGTTTTATACCTGTTTGTACCGAGTGTCGTGGGTGTTGAATTTGGCCACCTGCACGGAGCCATCAAGAGCAGCAACGAGATCGATGCTTAGAAAGTTCTGGGCATCACTATCACTGGCGAAGGATACAATGTATCCACAGCCTGTCTCTGTGATTTGCCACAGCCCTGCAGGCTGCAGGGATTGTATCAAGCTCTCGAGCTGAGGCCGCGGTGAGAATCCGGGCGATGTAGGGCTGATGTAAAGTGAACATGCCCACTCCAACGGACCAGCCTCGGCCATAGCAACATGTACCTTACATCACAATGAATCTTTTTTATTAGGGTTGATTCAGTGACAATCAGCTTTGAATGGCAGCACAACAATTGATCAAGTTTATCTAAGCATTTAAAAAATGAACTTTGTTGATTTCTAGATTTTTATTGAAACTTAATTATTTTATGTCGGTTAGAAAAAGCTATTATTTAGGCCTATATGGAAACATTTCACACAGGACTAAAGGCTAACATTATTTTATGTTTGCTATTTTCAATAGAGAAGTAAGTGTATGTACTCAAAGAATTTGGCTTAAAATGTGATAAAATGCAGGCTATTTCTCACAAGTACACTTTTATCTTTTATAAAATTGCCTCTGCAAGCATTGCATCATTTTAGAATCAACTTTTACTAACAAAAGGTAAAATTTAAAAAAAATCATATTAAATGTATGGGCAATCAATGTAAAGGTAATAGAAGGTAGCATGTGACATCACTCAGTACACAAGCCAGTGCATTACATACTGTACAGTGTTATATGGAAGACAAACTAAGTTGTTAAAAATCAGGCCACATTTTGGAACTTTAAATAATATATAAACCTTTAAAATCCGCCCAATTAACGTAATTACTCTACTTATAAAAAAATGCATGTTTGGCTATCTTCGTGATTAACTATAACTGCTGTGTACTGGAAAACGTAAGAAATGACATAATCAAATTCCTCCATGATGCTAGCTTTTTATTCCCTTTACATTGGTGACAACTTCCAATAAATGTTCAATCAAGAAGGAGAAGATAATAAATACACTTTGTGGCGTATTTTTCAAGTTATGCATACTATATTATATTTTTAGTTTCATGCAACTTAAAATAAGAACATATTCTATTTGACAACAAGAATAAACAGTGGTATAAGCTAATTTATATCATATCAAAGCAACCAATAAATGTTTTTATAAGGTATTATATTATAATATTAAATAAGATTTCTCACTCACTGTTAAACAATTGAGAAAAAAAGCATTTCTCACTAACCATCTAAGCTATTTAAAAATGTTACTATACTCTGTAGATATATCTGTTTATTAAAACAAATTTATGATCAGTAAATTTGACTCTTTCTCAAAGTTGAATCATTAATTTAAAAAAAATCTAGTTAAACACTTTAGACTTTGAATATTTCTGGTTGATTGCGATCCAAGAGAAACCTATAGATCATGTTTTAAGACTTTTCTTTATTTGTAGTATTCAGATTCCAAAACCCTACTTAGATATTTGATAACTTATAATTTATTTTTATGGCATTTTTTCTTTGATTGTACATTTTTACAGGACATCATGTAATCTACTAGCTGTAGGTTCCAAGAATTGTTATGTTTCCATTCAACAAAGTTTATGCTGTATTCATATTCTAATGATTCTTCATGTGTGTATATGAAGCAAAAAAAATCAAACTTTTGATATGATAGCCATATTCACCTTTTGAGCTATTTTAGCTTTTTCAAATTTTCAGATGCTTCATTTCTTCTGATAAGGGGAATGGAATGTCACTTAGTATCAAAAATGTGTATTGTTGTCTCATTATAACATTACCATTGTTATATCATTTGTTAAAAATATCCTAGCAGACTCGTTTGTTGTTCACCTTGTTCATAAATCTTTGCAAAATATTTAAAATCTTTGGTAAATTTTCAAAAAATATTTAATGGAATGTTGAAAATTAACAATTTTTTTTATTTTTAATTGAGTTTAATTTTCAATTTTATTCACACTTTCAATACACAACTTGAAATTTGACCAAATATAATAATGCCAATGCCTATTATTGATTGCTAAATATTATTTATTATTGTTTTAAAAGGTGTTAAACACAATTGGGGCTGTTGGCGCCTATGACCCCACAGCAACCTCTGAAACACTTGTAGATAATGTTTGTTCATAATCACCACCAGTGGCGTTGGTTTGGTGCACCTTTAGCATATGGGCATCCTGCTGTATCCCTGAGACAAAGGGTGTTTGCTAGTCAAAATCAAAAATAGATCCATGGGTAGCATTGTAAAGAATTAAAATGTGATTATTTTGAGAACTACGTCTTACTATTTGTATGTTATCCACATAAGTATTAATTACTCTAATGTCTTAGGGATTAATAATCCTGGATTTAGAGGATATGCAAGCGCATTTGCGTGGACAGAGAGTAGAATAGCATTTATATAAAACAAAACCTCAGTGTACCTGACCGGCAATGGCGGATTTACGCATAGGCCTAATATATATGTTGTTTTTTCTGCCAGGTAAAATAATGTTATGGCTTCAGTGGTTGTGTGTGATTTTTGTGATGTGCCGTTTTATTTCTGCATTGAAGTTAGTGACGAAGTTGACATAATTATATCGTGGAAGGGGTAGAAGTGATGACTGAGTCATACTTTCTCCTGCTACCCACTTTATCCTCTCTCTAATGCCTCAAGGCCAGTAATCATTACTAATTAGCATCGTCTAACAAACACTAGATTTGAGAAGGAATTAAGTCCTCTTGAGTTGTATCAGTTTATACGAAAAAAGTAAATAACTACAGGTGATTTACCCAAATATTGACATTGGCCTTCGAATGTTCACATGTGCTCTAGCTTCTAATTGAACAGCAGAGCGTGCTGTACCAGTGTACCTTCTTGTTGTTGAGAAGAGTAAAATATTAGCTGCCTACAATCATGACAGAGCATCGCCATAATTCACTGGAAATTGTCTCAATTGAAGGTAACTTTTTGGAGAAAATGGATTTATCTGGCATCATCGACCAATTTGCCCAGTAGAAATCAAGGCAAAAGATATATTATACTATTTTCTTATTGTGTATCTGATAATAGGGCTCCTATATGATCAATCAGACTGTCTAATAAAGTAATAATTAATACAGACAGTCTAACTGATCTTGTAGGGGCAATACTGATGGATTGATGTACGAACTTATGAAAACACTGAGGTGATCAGAATTTTCTGATCACATTGGTATCAGTCCATCAGTCTTGCAAGTGATGGGGGAAACTGACAAAAATACTGACTATGTACGCATGATCATCAGTATTTCCTTCAGTCTCAGTAGCAAACATTGACTACACACACCTTTTTATTATCATCCATGTTGGTGCATGTTAGATGTAGGGGCTGAGACTGATAAAAATAATGACGCTAAGGTTTACTGTGTACGGTCTTGTTGTAAATATTGATGCATATTGTCAGTCTGATTGATCGTGTAGGGGCCCTCTAATATTTGATTTGTAGTAACATTTTCTACACTCTACTAATGCAAACTTTATATTATTAAATTTGTGTGGTGTGTTAATGTAAGAGTATTTATTTCAATTTTTAAGTCTTTGCTTGGATTCTGATTATATTTAAAACCACACTATAATACATATCCAACTAATGTAAGCACTTTTTTTTGTTACTCCGAAGATAGCACTTATGTATATGATGTATGTTTCGGTGCATAAAGGGTTGTAGGGGGGAGACAATGATTTGGAAAGGGGTAAATTAAAGTGGAAAAGGGGGGGTAGCAAATTATCTAGTGTCTATTGGAGGCAGAGTAGTAAATCTGCCCCTACTGACCTGGCTCGAACCCTTATCTCCCCATCATCAGCAATGTTCAATTACGGCAGTGATGCCTTAGATCATGCGGCCACCGAAGCAGGTAATGTGAATATCACTTTTCAAATTCTTATTGCAAATAGTGGATAGTTTTTTTAGTCAAATGGTTATACAGTAAACTCTTCATAAAATAATTTGAGTGTATAATGACCCACATCGGTGGCCGAATGGTCTAATAAATCACTCTTATCTTATACTTGATTTCTGGTGGAGAGAAGATCAGGGTTAGAATCTCGTTCAGGTGAACGTATGGTAGTTTTTTCTTACTGATTTACTACTCTTCCTCCATGCAAACGTGGATACATTTCCTCTAAAACACAATCATTCTCATCCCTATTCCACGTTGCTAATTATTAAGACATGATGAAAAATACAAATGACTTTGGGCTCAAATCTTGATAAGGCTAATGTGTGAAACCCCCAGAAAGGCATTTAGTGTATATAGATAAATGAAAGAAAACCAGCAAGTCATACACACCCCTTAAGATTATTTGGTGATAGATACTCGATCTCCCCCCCCCTCCCCCCCTCCGTGTCATATTTGTCTGGAAGGGAAACGAGAGTCTCTATTGAGATGATGTCCGACACCTCGCTTTCATCGCTTGTCCCCGTTTTGTTCCACTCCACACCTTGCCTCGCTCCACTCCGTGCCTACCGTTCCGTGCTAGCCATGGACGGGGCCTTGCTGAAACAGTTGCCTCCTGCTAGTCGCCGGAATAGGACATAAATGAACACCCTCTTTCAGTTTTCCTGCGTTCCTGATACAAGTGTCGAAATGATCTGTGATAAGCAATGGGTAAAAGATGACCGTGGAAGAAACTAGGGCATTCTTTTTCTCTCTCGCTATTTATTGTGGATTACAATATATATGTTTCAGCCGGTAAAGTAATTTAAACTCTATAGGTTGAAACTAGTTAGCATTCGCTACAATTTTTGGAATGATAAGTTGTAGGGGCGATTGAAACTAAAACTAGCCTAAAATCTCATTTTAGCGTGAAAATGTCAAACGTGGTTTGTTTTTTGTTTTTAGAAAAATGAGTTATTCGTTGTTTGTTAACCTAAAATAATTTTTTCAAACAATATTGATGATAAATACACTCAAGTGAAAAATCGAAGAACGGGTGTTTCTTTTTATCTTAAACTTTCAAATAAAAACAGTGTTTGTGTGTGACAATGGCGCCCGACTACAGAGGCACCTGTTTCGACACTCCGTCTTGGTTCTGCGTCGAGACGAGGTCCTTTAGCGCCGCCGCGGTGCCTCTGTCCGTCTTGGGGCTTGTGCTACTCGTAGTGGCAGGCCCCCTACTAGTCAACGGGCAAACCAACTCTCTGTCTCGCCGGGATACCAGCCCTTACAAGGGCTACAGTGGCATCAGGCTCAGGAACGACTCTTTCATGCAGGTGTATTATCACGACCAGACGGTGGCGGTGATCGAACTGGGACCCGGCAAAATATTGCTCGGCTGCGAGTTCATTGAAGTCTAGTAAGTGTTTCAAAGTTTTTGTTAGAATTGTTTTACCACAACGACTAGTATTTGTGCCAATTCTTGTCTATTCGGTTTGATAAAAACTGATTAGAATTTTTTGGAATAACAAATGTTTGACCATTTGTATTTAGTGAAATATTATCTCGTAAAATTACACCTGGACACGGGAATCAAACCTGAGAGCGTTGACTTAACTAGCTAGTAGCCATGTTCTCTCACCACTGGTCTATTTACTATATCAAGGATGGTCCTACGCTTATGTATAAAATAATCGTGGAAATAAACATAGTCTTTCGGGGATATCCCGAACGGACAGTAGTAAGAAGCGTGGGGGTGGGGGAAATTACCATAGTTAATTTTATTTATTCACCCTAATAAAAGTGGTGGGGGGAGGGGGAGAGAGAGAGAGAACAATTTTGTATGTGATTCTTCGGTACTAAGCAAACTCGATCGGATACATCCTTAGGAGGAACTGTTTTCTGCACAACGTCATAAAAGACAATGTTGAGGGAAACAGAAGCTTAGGAAGAAGGGGTATTCAAATATTGGGTGATTTGAAGGAAAGAAGAACATTCTGGGAGCTGAAGGAGGAGGCAGAGGACAGGGTGTAATGGTGGTCTAAGTTCACTGACAAAAGGAATGGACATGTCATAAGACAGACCACCTGATGATGATGATGATGATGATGATAATAATAATATGTAAACCTCTCAGCGAGAGGTGAACCAAACTTGAATAATTAGAATGAAACCTATCCTTTTAGCAAAAACTGAAAAAAACGCAATTACCTCTCTCCGTTCTTTTAATTCACGAAAGGCTTAAAAAAAATTGTATGGACAAAATAAAACTAGAAAATCCGTTTCTGTCATGCTCTGTAGCGTGGTATATACTATAAGTGCAGAGTTTTGGCTTTCTAGGTCATCTAGCGGTTTCTAGAGGGTGTGGGAAAACACACAAATTAGGAAATTATATATAGATACAGTAAATCGAATGTTCCACAACTTTTTTTGGTGTGCATCGAGTTTTACTAACAGTCCGCACTGTCTGCACATGTACACTAATGAGGTAGGCAGGGCTGGATTAACCATTAAACATATATATACACCTGTTTAGGGCATCAAGGGTAGAGGTGGATTACGCTGGGCGAGATCACTACAGTAGCCCCATGACTTCTTTGGTGCTGACTGACAGCTCACAGCTGACTTCTGACAGTCAACATTTAGGTATATACCTAAATTTTGAATGTCAGAAGTGACAGCTGATAAACACATGTTGTTGCAGATCATTTAGTTCGGCGTAGGGATACATAATTTAGTCTGGTAACTTTTCAAAGCTGTCAGTCAGCACCAAAGAAGCCATGGGGCTACTGTAGCTACTCGCTGGCTTGTAAACTCGTGCGCGAGTAAGCTTGTTCCAACAATCTGGGCGAGTGTCGATTACACTGAGCCACCAAACTTGCCCACTCGCTCAGTAGAGGTGTTTTCATTTTTCAGTGGAGCTGTTTTCCTTTTTCGTGAATAGCTTTGTTAATCGCAATGTTTGGAGTGAAGTGGAACAGTAGCAACATTGTAGACTTTTTACCGAATTTATGAACAGTATCCGGTTCTGTGGAAAATCAAACATCGTGACTGTAATAATGTAAATATTAAAGATGTGTTTTTTAATGTGTGAAGAGCTTGAAAAAGGATTGCTTAAGGGGATGAATGAAAAGCAGTTCAAAGCAAAAATTAAGATTTTGAAAGACGTCTACCGGCAAGAATTAGCTAAGATAGAAAGGAGCAAAAAAAAAGTGGTAGTGTAACTCCTACTAGTTTATTAGCTTCACTTATTATACAAGGAGGTTTTATCAGCCAGAGCGTTAACTACAGTAGCTACAGTAACTACAGTCAACATTTAGGTATATACCTAAATTTTGACTGTCAGAAGTGACAGCTGCTAAACACATGTTGTTGCAGATCATTTAGTTCGGCGTATGGTGCTGACTGACAGCTCACAGCTGACTTCTGACAGTCAACATTTAGGTATATACCTAAATTTTGAATGTCAGAAGTGACAGCTGATAAACACATGTTGTTGCAGATCATTTAGTTCGGCGTAGGGATACATAATTTAGTCTGGTAACTTTTCAAAGCTGTCAGTCAGCACCAAAGAAGCCATGGGGCTACTGTAGCTACTCGCTGGCTTGTAAACTCGTGCGCGAGTAAGCTTGTTCCAACAATCTGGGCGAGTGTCGATTACACTGAGCCACCAAACTTGCCCACTCGCTCAGTAGAGGTGTTTTCATTTTTCAGTGGAGCTGTTTTCCTTTTTCGTGAATAGCTTTGTTAATCGCAATGTTTGGAGTGAAGTGGAACAGTAGCAACATTGTAGACTTTTTACCGAATTTATGAACAGTATCCGGTTCTGTGGAAAATCAAACATCGTGACTGTAATAATGTAAATATTAAAGATGTGTTTTTTAATGTGTGAAGAGCTTGAAAAAGGATTGCTTAAGGGGATGAATGAAAAGCAGTTCAAAGCAAAAATTAAGATTTTGAAAGACGTCTACCGGCAAGAATTAGCTAAGATAGAAAGGAGCAAAAAAAAAGTGGTAGTGTAACTCCTACTAGTTTATTAGCTTCACTTATTATACAAGGAGGTTTTATCAGCCAGAGCGTTAACTACAGTAGCTACAGTAACTACAGTCAACATTTAGGTATATACCTAAATTTTGACTGTCAGAAGTGACAGCTGCTAAACACATGTTGTTGCAGATCATTTAGTTCGGCGTAGGGATACATAATTTGGTCTGGTAACTTTTCAAAGTCGCCATGTGTTCAACTTTACTCGCTAGGGTAGAGCGAGCTGCGAGTTTAATAGCGGCGAGTAAATTCGCCCAGTGTAACTGACCCTTAATATTACTGTTGCAGTCCACACATAGTTATTTTGCAAAGGTTGGTGTCATCTGTACAACAACAGATGAGTTCAGTGCAACAAAAAGTTGTGCAAACAAGATTCGGTCATGCTGAACTCTATAAAATAATTGTAGAAGACACTATTGAGTGTGCGTTTCAAAAGATAGACATTGGCTTGATATACTTTTAACAGTAAAAAAAAAAGTCATTAATGGTCACAAATTGCACAGATTTCATTTTCTCGGTTGAGACATATTAAAAGTCCCAGCAGAACAACTATGACGGGCTGGATGCTAAGTTTGCAAGCAGATTTGTTACGTCAGAGTGGTTTTGAGGACTTGATTAAAGATTTTGCGGGTTAAAAAAAAATTACGAGACTTTTTTTAAAAGTATAAATAAAGCTATAAGTGGGCAAAATTAAACATTATTTTGTAACGTTTGATCCGAGTATGATGAAGTTATGTATATTCAAGGTTAGAAAGTGATGGAATAGAAGATGTTTTGTTTCGTACAAATAATATTATTTTTTACACTAGAATATTTTTTTTCAAACTATCAACCTACATACATTTATTTTAATAAAGATAATTATTTTCAATAGGCCTATGTTTTGCATTTTTATTTTTCCCTTATTACAATTTTTTTAACAAATCTAAAATATTTAAAATTTGAATTTTTCTGTTGCCCTAAATATAAGAAAATAATTTTCTTATATCGCTTATTGCCATTTGGTGTTAAATAACCTAATCAAGGACTTTGCTATTAGAAAATCGAGAAACAAGCTAATTTAAATCACACATTTAATTTACTGTAATTGTTATTTCAAATATCTTATGGAAATATTTTTTCCTGTTTTAATTTACATATATATATATATATTATTCTAAATATATATTTGATTTGAAAAAAGGAGGGGAGAAACAGGACGTTAAAATTTTGAAAGGGTCTATGGGGCACCATACAATTTTGAGTGCTTAGGGCCTAAGAATGTAGTAATACAGCCCTGGGGGGTAGTAATGAAGTAGATATAGAAAGTGTAGCTACTTAGATTTGCGCGAAGGAAGAGTGGAGACCGTTTAGGATAGAACATCCTTTATACACCCGGTCTAGATTGAAACCCCGACCTCTCCAGCAGCGGAAATCCAGTCCAATGTGAAAGTGACGTCTTAGACAGATGCTGGTAACAAACACTTTTAATAAATCTCATCAAGGCCGATAAAATAATAAACATGATATATACTTTGTTTATACTGAGAGAAAAAGGATGTAGGCCTACCATTACTACGGGAGTTTCACTACACAACCAACTTTTGCTATTCTGAAGCACAAAAAGATAAGCACGACCTCACACGTTCATATAGACGTTGCCTTAAAATAATCAGCGGTGTATGAATCTGGTGTACAGTTCGAGCCTGGATATATCAATGCAAGAGCATTGATCACGGGTTCTATTCTCTCGTACAGGTTTCAATTTTCAACATGCATTTTTTTATGTTTAGAAAAAACACATTATTATCTAAAAAAAATTAATTGCTAAAAATACTAAACACTGGGATTTGAATTTTTTGTTTTATTTATAATAAACTGATTTTTGAGACTTTAATAAATACGCCCTTAGCAAGGATTCGAGCACTGAAACTTTAAGTTAACGCAGAAGTGGTGAAACCGGGGGCTAGGTTAGGCATCCCCCCCCCTTCCATGGAAATAATTTACCCCCTATTGGAATAAATCCCCCCTTGGATATATTTCAAATCCTCTGATATTAACAAATATGAAGCTGAAAGATAGCCTTATTGTGGATTCACTGTGGTTCGGATTCCACGTTAAACTGTAGGTCCTCCATTTCATCTCACAATCACCATACCATTACATACTAGCGTAAGTGCGAATAATCCGAATCGGTAGTAAGACGCGGTGCTAATAATAATAATAATAATAATAATAATAATAATAATAATAATCATACTGTGGATTCACACGCTCACTGTAAAATGTGAGCAGTGCTGAGATTTGGTCACGTGACAGCTTTAATCCAATCACAAGAAGTCCGCTTGGCCAGCGTAGTTAATGTACTGCTTTCAAATCTCAGCGTACCTGTGAATTCACCTTTAAATCGAACTCCAAATTACTTCATGATGCGTTCAATTTCCAAAAGTTTGACGGAGAAGTCTACTTGAAATAGCTTCTAGATGACATCTAGGTGTCAGAAAAAATCAAGTTAGAAGCATTCTAAATAGCATCTAGGCCTATCCAAATTCCAAAAAATTTCGGGGTACTTCTAGATACATGTAATTTTGAAGAATTTCCTCGCGAGGACCACTCCAAATAGTTTCTAAAAGCATCATTTTCCAAAATTTGCGGAAGGAGGATCTAAATTTAAAAAAGACAAGGTTAGAGTATCCTACTGCAAATAGCTCATAAAAATAATTTATTTTTCAAAATTGGGGTAGTGGACCACTGAAAATATGTATCCCTAAAAAAATATGTTTTTTATGGCTTGGCCCCTCCCGCCAACCTACACAAATAAGGTTCCACCGCCACTAAATTAATCTGTCGATGTTCTATCAACTGAGCTATCTAGGCTATGTTTTCCTGTTTGATACGTTTGTCTAACTTTTGTTAAAGCTACTAGCCATAGTATCAGTGTGATTAACATTTTACCAAACTTTTTTATATCACCGCGTTTTACTACCTGTTCGGGTTAAACGCTTATATACTAATTATGCTAATGCTTTAAGGGATTATGGAGGCTATATTCAGAGGAATTGTACCCGCATTTTCTTGGAGAAAGAGAGTGGAAAACCATTTTTGAAAAAAGAAAAAAACTGCGTCAGTACACCCGGGCGAAATTGGAACCTTGATCTCCCCGTCATCGGCAGTTTCCCAAACTTAATCACTGGATAAACACCCCACCAGACTTCATCATATAATCTAATTTTATCACCGTGTCTTATTACCCGTTCGGGTTATAAGCTTATATAATATTTACACTTATGTATTAGGGATTATGAGGGTTGAATTTAGAGGAAGTGTACCCGCATTCATGTAGAGGGAGAGTGGAAAACAGATTAGCAAAAACCACCCTTAGTACACCCGACTGAGATTCGAACCTCGATATCCCCGTCATCGTCCAGTCTATTGCGAGAGTGTTGCCTTCAACCATTCGGCCAACGAAGCGAGTACCCTCCTATAGTTAATTCAGCTCTTTGTGAAAACTACAAACTCATTTCAAATTCATACATTGATGGCCGTACAGGAAATTGAGTATGTAGACTGTAAATCTTTCATCTATCGTTGAATACGCTATCGACCAAGTTTATTTCATCCTTGCACAATGGTACGATTAAAAGTAAAAAAAGGACACGTTAAAAAGCATCACACAATAGAGAAACGTCAAACTTCAAGCTAGATAGAAAAAACAAGTACTCTCTCACTCAATCGCACCGGTTGTCACGTGGATTGATGCATCAGGCTTGCAATAGATTAGTTTGGCTGTGACGTGGAGATAGAGGTTCGTATCTCATTAGGGTGTATCGGGAATGACTTTCCACTTGTGGGGCTACCAGTCGTTGTGGTTTTCCCTTTTCTCCTCAACACTAACGCTTCTGTGCTCACTCTAAGCTACCCTTGTTACCAATACACTTTAGATTAAATCCTTAATAAGCATGTTAGGAAAGCTCTTAAGGAAAAATAGAACACAAATTAAAGCTTCATCAGCTCACAGTATTAAAATAAACATTGCGTGAACTCACGTAGAAGGTACGGTACAATTTTCGTAGGAAGGAACTCAACTGACACCCAGAAAAGGTACTAGATATACTTACACACATTCATACGTCAAGTAATGTGACTTTTGATAGATATTCTCAATACCTATAAAATAATACTAATAATATAGTAAAGGTGTATCATTGTTGACTGCGAAACAGTTTTTGTTTGTACTTCCTGAAAGTTTCTTGTCTGTGTACTACGCCTGTACAAATGACTCCAAAGCAGTTTTATGAATGAGATTAATTTCCTTGCATGTAGGGACAAGAACTTTCAACAATGTAAACTACATTAGCTGTGTTGTCTTTAATAATATAGCTGTGAACATTCCTAAGAATTGTTTGACTTTATAAGGTAACTCGATTTCCTCGTTGGGGGCTCCACCCCCAAACCCTCAATGACCAAACTTATGGATCTCGCCAAATCCGTAGCTGCTGGTGCAATCCGCTTTTTGATAGGTCTTACTGTTTAGCCACAAGATACCTCCAAAGAAAGGTCCACACCGACTTTAAAGTTGCTCCGCTGTTTTAATTATTTTTTTCGGGGGTTGCAAATTTTTTTTTTTTAACTTTTTGGAATTTTCCGTCGGTTATAGGCTAGAAGCTATATAAGTTTGCCAAATTTCTAGTTTCCGTCTCATCTGGAAGTGGGTAAACATTAATGTCAGTGAGTGAGTGAGTCAGCCGTGTGTCTTTATAGTAGGATGTATTGAGTAAATAAATACCCGCTTAGGTCAGCCCTGACTCATCAAATTGTGTTGTGTTGGCTTAAAATGAGAATTCGAGCGGCTATTATTAAGGATCATACCTTTAATTGTCTTTAGGGTGACCTGGCGGTCTAGGGATAAGGTGTCAGACTTCTGTGCTGGCGGCTGAGGTTCAATCCTCGATTCCGGCACAGATTTATCTGATTACCAAACCCTTCCTTCACCTCTGACAAGATATCTTGTGAATGTGGGGAATGCCAGGCCTCCACCGTTGTTCGGATTCCACGTTAAACTGTAGGTCCTCCATTTCATTTCACAATCACCCTANCCACGTTAAACTGTAGGTCCTCCATTTCATTTCACAATCACCCTACCATTACACATTAGCGTAAGTGCGTATAACTCGAACGGGTAATAAGACGCGATGCTAATAATAATAATAATAATAATAATAATAATAATAATAATAATAATAATAATAATAAACTAGTTTATTAATTTTTTTTATTAATGAAACAAACAATATGAGCCTATGGTTCCATAGTATATCACAAAGTAGATCCTTAGATCAAAGAGTCTGGTAACTCCTGCTTTAACACATTAGTGTGTTACACGTTCTTTCTTGTCCTACACGCAAGGAAATTAATCTTATTCATAAACTTGTTTTGGAGTCATACGGGGGGATAGGCCTAGTAGATTTTTGTTTGGAAGAAAATTTCATAAAATACAAACTTATTATTTGTGGTGAACAATGTTTCAATTTCACGATATCATAATTATTTTTAAGCACCACGTCCTACTACCCGTTCGGTGTATACGCTTATGAACTAATTACTCTAATGGTTTTAGGGACTATGAAGGTTATGGGAAGTGTACTGGAATTTGCGTGGAGGTAGAGTGGAAAACCATTTCAGAAAAAACCTCAGTACACCCAACCGAGATTCTAGCCTCGATCTCCCGTCATCAGCAGTCTAGTCTACTGCGAGAGTAATGCCTTAAACCATGCGGTAACTGAAGCAGATACTTGTCTATTAGTATTTTTTTATAGGAATTGATTATATCTATCACACGTGATAGCTGCAGATAGCATTACTTGACGTGTGAATGTGTTTAAGTAGATCTAGTAACGTTTATGGTTGTCAGTTGAGTTCCTTCCTACAAAAATTGTACCATACCTTTTACGTGAGCTTACATAATGTATATTTTAATACTGTGAGCTGATAAAGATTTATTTTGTGTTTTTTCCCCTTAAGAGATTTACCAACATGGCTATTAAGGATTTAATATAAAGTGCATTGCTAACGAGGATAGCTTATTAGTGAGCACAGACGCGCTAGTGTTGAGGAAAAAAGGGTAAACCACAATGACTGGTAGCCCCACACGTGGAAAGTCATTCCCGATACATCCTAATGAGATACGAACCTCTATCTCCACGTCACAGCCAAACTAATCTATTGCAAGCGTGATGCGTCAATCCACGTGACAACTGGTGCGATTGAGTGAGTGAGTGTGTTTCTTCTATTTATATAGGGTGTTAAAATAAGGACTCAAAACTTTAGTACTTTGTAGTATTAATTAAAATTAGTGAAAGAGTGTTTGTAAATTTAGGTCCGCAGACCAACTCACACATAAATGCAGGCGATGATAGGTCTAAGATGTCTAGCACCATAGTACTTATCCCCCAGACCCTTGACATTAATATTTTAGACTTTTTTATATGGAGGATACTTAAATAGTTTAGTGTTGTATTCATATTAAATAAAATGATTTATCAGACATGCAACAGAAAGTTAAAAACTGTTGTCAGACGATTCTAATGAAACCAGGTATTTTTCAAAGAGCACGCAACAGTCTGATTCGAGGATATGAAATTTGTGTGGAAATGGAAGGACAACATTTAGAATCCTTTTTTTTGTGTGACAAGATGATAAATTTGTACCATGTAAACTCAAATAACATTTCATTTTTTATTATATATTTTATTATTACAGAAAGACAAAATTATCTGTATCTCTTGAGTGAGTTAGATTGCGGACTTAGGTTTAGTAATATTTTTTTGCTTGTTTTAATGAATACTACAGGTTAGTGTACCTAAAATTTTGAACCTTTTCTTGATCCTCTATTTATATATTCCGATTAACACGCGAGTAAAGGGGGCAGTTTTATTTCACGCACCCCCCGTCTTAATAGCCGTCTGCATGGGCTATCACATCACTAATGGGCAATGGTCGAGGAAGATTGACTTTAAAGAAAATATACCCTCATTTGAGTGGAGGTAGAGTCGTATATTCCTTTAAATATCTCAGTACACCCCGGATGGGATTCGAATCTCGCTTCCCGTAACTAAACCAGACGAAAATGATACCTTGATCCATATACCCACCGATGCGGGGTTTTCTGGTTTTCAAGCGACAGGGAGCTCGGTGCTAGGATACAGACCAGAACGTACTAGGGTGCTTTAAAAAAAAATCCCCATTCTGCCTCCACGCAAATGTGGCTGTACTTCCTTTTAACTTCTACCTTCTTCGTCCTTTATTTCATAATTAAAATTGTTCGTATAGCACGGACAGCCAGTGATTGATACATGGAACACAAAAAACATATTAAAACAATAACCACGAAAAATAATTTCGTCTCAAATAAGTTATTACCTGCATTTATATTTCAAGCGAAATTCACAATATATTTAACACTGTCAAAACATGTAGAATTATCTATACGTCACTATAGTACACACGTGTATTGTTTTAACATGTGTGTTGCTATTTTACCGATACATGTGTCATGCAAGAAATTGTTTCACCTGAGCAACTTAATATATACAAATTTGTGTTCCAAGAATTATTCTTTATTATAAGCGTATCTGATGTGTGACATGTTTGATTGATGATAAATAATTTAACGAATAGTTTTATGGTGTAATAAAAAATCATGTTTAGAATTTAGCTGCCAGATCATGTCCAATTTCTTAGAAAATACACTTACGAGCACTTACAAAGATAGATATGAACACTTCTAACACATGCTGACGTTTGTTGATAACCGGTGAGTTATGGTCTGTGTTGAACGATACCGAGCTACTATATATTTTTTAATCTCTACCTATATATATATATATATATATATATATTCACCAAGGCCCTAAAAAAACTAAGCTACAACGTAATTGGAAATACTAGTTAGAAATTCAACTTAAATTATAATCATTCAAATGCTTGTTCATCCTTATAAGGTATCTATAAAAATTACGGATTGTGACATCCAAAAACAAATATGTATACATATACATATATATATATACTTATTTTTATTTTTTTATTTTTTTCTGATAACAAAATGTTGTGAATTGTTTTGCTAGTAATTTCAATACCTTTGTTTTTAACGGCTTGTTTTGAGGGACCGTGATTGAAAGGTTAACTTAAAGGAAATGCACCAACATTTGCATCAAGAGGGGCTGTTGAATCCTTCTCTCATTCAGTGTCGAGACTCGAATTTCAACCTTTATGTTAAGTTTTACCTCAGCCTATTATATTGATGCCTTAGATAAGGCGTATCAAACCCATTTTATCATAACAGCCACATTAAACATTACAAAATAAAGCATTGTCATTATTTTAAGTAAAAATTAGAGTTGGATCGAATCATATGTTTCTCGAATCTGAATCCTAAATAAGTTTTTGAATCTTAAATTCAAATTAGAAACTTCGAATCTTTTAAAAAATTATCATTTAATTAAAATGAAAACATTTAAAATTTAATTTTAAACAAATTGTTTAAAGCTTGGTGTCACTGACAAGTTATATTTTGTTTGCCATGTCTATTACGTCATAATCAATAAAGAAAAAATTTGTAGATTAATTATTTTAATAAAATTATTCTATCCTTTTTTTTTTGCGATTTTGTTATTCTTACAACCACATTAAGTTCATATAATTTCGTTTACCAATTGTTTAAAATTGTTATATCAAATCAAGATCTTCATTGTTTTCGAGATAGTTTTATTTTAGATTTTTACTAATCTCGAATCTCTCGAATACCATAGAATTCGAAGGATTCAAACTACCTATCCTGAGTAGTAGCTTATTGTAAGAAAAAAAGAAAATAGTAAGCCTCCTATACAAAACAATAACATTACACTTTTTTTTAACCAAAAATGTCAAACCTTTTAATTTTCAACAATGGTATAAATGTTAGGCTTGAAATACTATTCCAAGGTCACTTTAATAACTTGATGACAAGTGTGTGTGCCTGTTAGCCGCGTAAGCTCTAGGGTGTTAGGTTTCACTTCATATGAGAAAAACCACTTCTAGCCAAACATTTTACATATTTAGCAAGCAAATTCATACATTTTTGGGAATTGACCCGTGTCTAATAAAGAGTACAGATTTGGTACAATAGCCTCAGATGCCAGAACTCCCCAAATTATGCCAAGATTCCCAAATATCTCATTCGAAAACGTATTTTCTTGACGTTTGCTGGACTTAGACCATTGTGCGCACCAGTTCAGATGCAAAATTTTACCGGGACATTATGTTAGTTATACATAAGGCTTTTTAGTTTCTAATTAAATTATGTATTACATACAAGTGAATGTCTTAAGAGATTATTTTAATATATAAATGGCAATTGATAAAGGTTATAATTAATTTAAATTAGTTAAAAAATGACACCTGCACATGGGACTCAAACCCGGCACCTTTGGTTTGGCGCATCAATGCTTTAACACATGGCTATACAAGATTCGTCCCGCACTCAGGGCCATTCTTCATTCATAGTTTTAAAAAAATAAGTCTATGTATGTGACGGACCTGTGAATTTTTTATTTATTTTTTACCACTGCGTCTTACTATCCGTTCGGGTTAAACGCTTGTGTACTAATTAAACTAATGTGCTAGGGATTATGAAGGTTTAATTTAAATGGATTGCACCCGCATTTGTGTGGAGAGAGTGGAAAACCATTTAGAACAAAAAAACTTAGTGCACCCGACCGCGATTGAACCCCGATATCCCCATGCTCGGCAGTCCAGTCCAATACAAGAGTAGCGCTTTAGACCATGTGACCACTGAAGCGGGTCGTTTGAAATCGTCAGCTACAATTTGAGTGACCAATAGTATCGCGAGCTGTTAGATACCATAGCCATCTGCGACTTGAGGGGCGAAATTCCAATGAATATCAATACACAGGTTGCAAATTATTGTAATTACGGCAGTGGCCGAATAGAGGAGACCAAATTTCGATTGCATACGCAGTCCAGAGCTCCAACAAGCTTAGTATCCAATCTAGTTATTGGAAACGGTTGACCTTATTCGTTCCACTTTTAGGTTGACAAGTGTAAGTACAAGGTGCATTGCCATTGTATGAATCGACTGTCTCGGATTTAGAAATATTATTTAATCTAATTTTAAACTGTCACCAGTGGTTACTTAGAGACATCGGATACTTGAAGGAAAAATATATTCACAATAGGGTATTTCTAGGGGAAAAGCTTAAAAATAACTCTCAAAAAATTATCTTTCATTTTAGAATTTTCTTTCGGGAATGTGTTTTAAAACCAAAAGGCTTTATTTGCTTGGGGATGTTTCTAACAGTTTAATTTGATCTCAGAGCTGTGACATATAGCGTTAAATGTCGATGAAAATTAGCTAATTCTAATTTCTTATAGTATTTTTTAAAACTATAAATCTTAAGCTGTAAGATTTTTAATTCCTTAAGTGCATGTCGACACCTTTCACTTCCACTTTGGTGTTAATCAAATTTTGAAATAACAAACCTGTTCTCAATTAACTGGGATTTTTAACGTCTACAACGCGTCTCTGTGCTCCGGAAGGAGGCTTCCTTGAGGTGATGATGTAGGGAAAGCAAGAAAGGGCCAGTGTTTTTGCAGTTTTTACAGCAAAACTTCTTTTTGGCCGAAATAAATAACATATTGCTCCAGTACAAAAATAAGGTTTAATTTTCTTCACATGGTGATTTCAACAGTTGTTGAATATCTGTCATGAGCATAGCAGCAATAAATGATAAACTTTTTAAATGAAGGGAAAACGTGGTCATTAAATTACAGCACAGCCTTGAAAGACAACTGTTGAGGTCACCATTTAAATAAAGTTAAATTCTATGTTCCTACTGAAGAAGTATTAATTTCTGTTGACCAACATTTTTTTTATATAAAATCTTTGAAAACACTGCCCTTAGATCAGGTTTCTTACACTTTCACCTTAATGTGTCCAATCATCTAGATAGTTTGAGACAATGGCACTGAAGGGTACTAAACTCTCTTGCGTTCGACCTTGCTTCCGGCACGTTGTACGTACTAAGACGTGAATACGCCACTGTTATGTCAATAAAGGCGCGTTTACGTGGGGCCTACAATTCATATTTTAAAAAAAAGACTTGAAGGGTACAGGTGAAATAGGGGTAAGTCACATTACAAACATTTTCCAAAACAATAACTTTTTTATCTAAAACCCCATAACGACCCCAGCAAATATATATTTTTAAACTAAACCATATATGACAGACACCTCTTTTAACCATAATCTAAAGTGCAGTAGAAAGTTTTCATGTTTGTCTAACAGATTGAATTACTAGTTCAATCAGAGCTAAGATTAGACTTTCTGCCTTTTTCCTCTGTGCCCTTAATTTATTAAAGATTTTTTTCAATCACCGCGTCTTGCTACCTGTTCAGTTTTTACGCATATCTGATAAAAGTGATAAGTACTCTATTGGGGCATGGATGAGTAAGGAAGCATTTTGGGGGTAATCTACCCGCATTAGCGTGGGAAGAGAATGGGAAACCTTTTAGGGGAAACCACCCTGACTAGAACCGAGCGGGATTCGAGCCCCGATCTCCACGTCATCAAAACGCCAGTCTAACACGAGTGTGAAGCCTTAGACCAATCAGCCACGGAAGCGGGTATTTGTTAAAGATGATTGCATCTTTGAGATTCCACGGCACTTTCGCTATAAATCCAACAATAGGCTAGGAGCCAAGGGTGAAGGGTGGTAAATGTGTCTTGAACCACCCCCGGCCAGCCCTATAATGACAACTAATATAATACACTCAATTAAAATTAGGATGCAACTTTTTAACCAATTAAATTAAACTTAAAAACATAATGTTATTGAGTCACGAATTAAAATATTAGCGATGATTTATTATTAGCTAGATTAGTATTTCGTAGCCCGAGTGATACCGCCCCCTAGGGGCTATTTTTTGGTGTTCAGGGAGGGTGTTAATCTGTAAGGGGATGGTAGGATGCGTTTAGGTTTTTACAGATATAACATCAATAATTAAATCAATAATAAAAGGCAACAAAATATTTTTTAAATGCGTCTTAATCTTATTTTAATTTTTACAGTTCATTTAATTGCTTATGTTTATAAACATTTAACATAAGTTATGTTTTAAAGTGTTTTATTCATAAGGATTATAAACTATTCCACAGCTATTGTTTAGTCATGTTTTTTCAAAAGAGGATGTATTTTCCATTTGGCAACAGGTAGCTTATCAGGAGTGTGTACAAATTTGGGATTTTTGACAGGTGAAAAAAAAAGCATTTGTTTTTGTACATTTTTGTTGTTGATAAAACTGTGTAACTTGATTTTATGTTTTATTTTTATTTTCCCTCGATAGGTACTTACATTTTCACTAGAAGTTCTTGAAGGGAATTAATCAAAATTAATAAAATTTACCTATACATATTCATATTAACAATTTATTTTGAAATAATTAAATATGAATGTTTAATGTAATATTAATTTAAGAATATAATCGCTGATTTCAACATGTTTATTATATTTAACTTTGGAAGAAGGTGGGGGTGACCAGCATTATATTCTCAGAAGTGGATGCTAGGCTAAAAAAAAGAGTTGTGAACCACTAATTTAAAGAACCTCAAACCAACGTGTTTATCATATTGTTAAATGTGTGACTAAATGCTGTGCCCTGCCCAAACCTCAACCCCTAAGTAATCTTATATACGTGTATATCCACATTGTTTAAAGGTTTGTTTTCCCCAGTATGCCTTAATAACCGCCCAGGCTATCCAAATATAATCACACTAATTAGGTTGGGATGGTAAAGTTTTAATTTAGAGGGAATGCATCCAAGGCCGCACTGTTCTAAATATTTTCTAAAGGAATAAAAGTTAAAAAAAAAAATCTAAAGGAAGACCACTCCAAAAAATATTCTAGGGCGTATAATTTGCAAAAAATTTCAGGCGAGGACCATCCATTTGTCAAAAGTTTGCCCCTATTAGGACTCTTTGGTTTGGGTAATGCATAGACAGGTCCCTAAACACAAATTTTTGGTTAATTGCCCCACTTCACCCTACACCAATAAGGTTCCGTTGCCATTGACCCACCCTGGATAAATTTAGAGATGATTTCGTCTTCCTCCCAATATTGTATTATTTTCAAATAAATTCATTTCTTGACCAAACGTATTGAAGACTTTGACTCTTATATCCACGAGGAACGTAAGTATTGAAAATGGTGGCAGATATCTGGGTAGATAAGGAAGAAGTTCGTAAAATGCAAACATTTTGGGGAGCGAGAGGGGGCGATATCTTAACCCCCAGCCCCCATTCTTATACTATCAGAACTCTCGCATTCTTTTTTCTTTGCTGACTCATTTGTGACGTATTTTTGGAATCATCCTTCGAATAGTTTCCAGTTGAAAGGTTTTGTCGTTTCCAAATATCAAAATATCATAGACTTTCGCCACATATTCACCAACACTTCCTATTTACTTTGTCAATATTTTGCCATAATCTACACAGATTTGTTGTCTGACTAATGAACACACTCACAAACTATTTGTAAAATTGTACTTAAGACTTTGGAACGTTGGCGAACAGCTATAAGCTCATAGTTTATAGTTTTGGTCAAACCGTAAATAAGGCAGTATTGATTAATTGTTTGTCAACTTTGGGGGAGGGGGAAGGAACTCCTAAGCTCTCCCATGGATAAGGCCTTGAACGTATCCATATTTGCGTGGAAACCCATCCAGGTAAAAACACCCTTAATACAACTGGTCGGGACTCGAACCCCAGCCATACTATGACAGGTAAATAAGACTATACAAGGTTGACGTTTAGTCCACTTGAGCACCAATGCGTGTGTTTAGCAGTGAAATTGGGATGAGTGAAGAGGTATTTTACATTCAGAATAATTACATTTCAATTTCAATGGATTTTGTAAAATATTTTAAAATTATTTCACTGATCTCAATAACCATTGATTTCTAATGGAAGCTACAAACAACTTCACTAAGGTGTGACACATGGTTCAAGATGTTTTACCTACCTAAGCTAGGTGCTATCCATGGAGTGAGACGGGCTCTTGAGTGCTCTTAAGAGCCGGTCTCCCTCCATGGATAGCACCTAGCTTAGTTAAGTATTACGACTCAAACCCGACGTCACATCTTTTTTCTGTTTTATACTTTAAATAAAACGTGGAATTGAGTCCAATGGAACCGCTTTGCCATAATATTCAAAAAATACAACAATATTGAGAAACATTTAATTAAACATTAAAAATGTATTTAAACTTCTCCATATTTTCCTCTTGCCAGAGGAAGAATGCAGAAACCCATGCTTCGATACGTTTTCTGGTTCGAGCGTAATACTGTGTCTAATTTCTTGGTTAATCAGCTTATGATATTTGCCTCGCCCCCTCCCTCTCCACCCAAATTGTATCCTAAATATGTGACTTGTCAGCTACATAAGTCACGATTCACTACGAGTTGCTAAAAGCTATTCAAAGTTAATCAACATTTCATACAGTAGACAAATTACATTCCAAATCACGTAGAGTCCATAGATCTTCCGTAAAACTATAAGAGCAAGACACGTCTGCACTGTTTTTTTTTATTTATTTGAGATGTTTAACGTGTACTTTCTGAACCGACTGATCATATATGCACACAAAAATTTCTTTGAGCGTGAACGAAAGGGCCTACCACATTCTTTTTCCTGGGAAAGGTATTTCCACATACATTCCAGGGTTCTTTTACATGCGACAATCGGCTTGGGACCGATGGTCTTCACCTCCGAAGGAAGTTGTTCTACGGATATTTATCTCCCAAGAAAGATACATTGACCTGGTTTGAACCAACGAGCATCGGCTCCTGAGAAGAAAATTTTACCGCAAGACCACTGGTCGACGCCTCCCCTGCAAGATAGAAATATTACTGTCTCTCTATCTTTATACATCATCAAGGTGTCCGTTTGTATACTCTTAATAACACTCTGCTTTTATACTACTTTCCAGTCCATGACTTCATGTAACAATGTTTCTGTTTGCCCGGTAGCGTTCCGTGGTGAAATATTACAGGGAAGTGACGTAAACACAATTGTGTAAATAAGCGCACATGTACTGAAACTGTTGCATTATGTTGGTTGGATAAGAGATATGCAGGTTTGGCGGAAGAAGGGTGCCGTACAGTTTTTCTTTTTCTTGTTTAGTTTAATTTGTTAAGGGCCGGTCTTATAACTCCTGGATAAATATTAATCTGACCGATAAATATATCTATCTGGTTGATAAATTAAAAGTTCGTCTTACGACTGCCAGATAAAATGTATTTATCCATCACATTTATATCCATCCATCCATTTATATCGGTAGCTTTTATCTGAAAGTTAAAATGGTCGTAGCCATAATATCGCGTTGTTTTTCATGAGGTTTCGCTAATCAAAATCTGTTTTTTGGTTAAAATCTTGGTTCACGTGTTTAGTAGGCACAGGCCCAGGCTCTAACTATATATAAAGTTAGAACATTTAATTCACACTTTTATAAAAACTGACAAACCATTTGTAGAGATATAGTTGTATTAGAACAAATTATTTAAATGTGAGTACAGTAAATGAAATGTTGTAAATGTTGTACCTAACTATTGACCACAATTTGGCAGACACCGAAATTAGTACGTGCAAGATAACCTAGCTTCTGCACCCACGTGACGCCATCTGTTTCCTCGCAATCCTTTACCTACCACTTTAACCAATTTTGAGCGTTGTAGCCACTAGACAGGTTCTAGCGGTAGCAGTAGGGTTTGTACGCATGCACACACCAGTAAAAACAGTACCAACCCTGGGTTTTATGTATACAAATATATTTATCCTACAGATATCTATCTGGCAGATAAATTCAGTTCATGATACGCGTAAAATATTAACGTGGCTGATAACCTTTATCTGGACGCTAACTTTAAGCTCCCGATAACAATATTCATACGGTAGTCATGAAACTGGCCCTAAGTGTAAGACAAGGCAAAATAGCCTTAATTTCACAAAAACCTTTCAAAATAAAGACAATAAATAAAAAAATTAAAATTTCCGCCATGTCTTACTAACCGTTCAGTCTATACGCATATCTACTAATTACGCTAATGTATTAAGGATGAGTAAGGTTTAACAAAGAGGAAGTGAACCCGCAATTGTTTACAATGCACTATATCGTGTGGTATGGATGGGCTAGAGCAAGTTGCCACTTTTACTGATATGTCTCAGTCTCACTTATGGGCTTATGGTTCTGACTAATATGAAAATGGCAGAGGTATGAACGATACTAGTAATAATATTCAATATACAGCCAATCATGATCAGTGGAGTGAAGGTATCGCTTGTAGGGTCAGTTGGGGTATGCATTTTGGTAGACTTGGCAGACTGTTGTGAAATAGTACCTTCTGACTCAGTGAGGAAAGCAACGGGAATCTACCCCACTTCTCATTTT
This sequence comes from Timema shepardi, assembly GCA_902151425.1. Lineage (NCBI taxonomy): Eukaryota > Metazoa > Arthropoda > Insecta > Phasmatodea > Timematidae > Timema > Timema shepardi. The sequence goes on from CABFVX010003062.1 coordinate 93,675, forward strand.
CTTAGTACGCTTCTTCAGTACTGCCCAGGCTTCACAACTGACGGTGGAACCGTCGAGGACCCAACCTTTGTGTTGAGTACTATACACACCTTAAAGGGGCCCCATCCACGAGGTGATATTGGAGCAACCGGGCTGACAATGTGATTGATTTGGAATAGCTGTTGCCATCCTAGCTACCTATTCATCAGGCGACATACAAGATATTTGTTTGTCGACCGAGCTTTTCCTCCATTTTGTTTCCATTAGTTCTTGATAGACCTTTTGTGGGCATATATTTATACGTACATATATTGCTTTCGAACTATCCTATTTACAATAGAAACGCAAGGCGGGATGGTACAAAACGCAAGTTAAGGTCTCTTTTTTTTTGCTGTTTTTATGCAAAAAAAACATTCTTTGTCATTACAAATGAAATAATGCTCTCTTATATACGTTTGGTTTAATTTTCTACGTATGGTTATATAAATAGATCTTGAATATCTGTTATGTGCGTTGTGGAATTTACCAGGAATATTTATCCTCATTATAAAGTTTTTAATCCAATTCCATTACTCTACTGAATCAAAATTGTATTTATTTTGGCCGAAAAAGTGGTTTTATGATAAAAAAAATTGCAAAAATATAGAGCTTCACTCGCGTTTCCTTTCTTCCTTTCATCTCAAGCTTAGCAAGCAGGTCAAGCGATCCATCCAGTGTGCAACCATTGTACAATCAGCTTCAGATTTCCGGCGGATGCGATTGGATTCACGGGGCAGACCGTCAATCAAAACATCAGTTTGGTGGTCCAAATATCGCCTACAATCTGATTGCGTTTCCCTACTGACTAAGAGATTTTTGAAACACTTGGTCGAAAGCGACGAGATTGTCAACCTGGTTGCCTCAACATCTCCTCGTGAATGGGACCCTTAATAGGCTAGTTAAAAAAATATCTAAATTGCGACATTGTGTTCTACACAATTAGATAGAATCAAACTATTGGAGTATAAAAATAACAGTATTTATATATGATTGAAAATGATGTAATTTTACCACTTTCAAACTGTTTGTACTGTACACACAGAATTATTTTTCTTTGATATATTATAAATATTTCATTTTGTACACTTCATATGCATGTCTGGTATACTTTATTTCAGCCTCATACATTAATTACTTTACTTTAACAATGGTATATATAAAGCATAAAGTAGTAAGTTTGACCCCTTATAACTCGTAAACTGTTATGTTTTGAAATAATATAATCACTATATATAGCTTATGATTATACATTTGTTAAAACTGCTGTAGATTTTTTGTGTGTAGAATGACCTCAAGCCATAAAGAAAGGATACTACCTTGTCTATGTTTAAACTCCTCGCTGTCCGTGGGGTGAGACGGGGCTCTTAACCCCGCTCTTTCAACAGTTGGATTAAAGAGTCACGTACCTTCTCTAATTTAATATAGTTCGATTTGAGGTGTGTTCATTAATGTTCAATAAAGTCCATTCAGAACTTGTTAGAACAATAGTAAATATGTAAACTTTAATTATATAATGTTGTGTGGCT
>CABFVX010003063.1:0-47358 GCA_902151425.1 Timema shepardi
TACAGTAGCCCCATGGCTTCTTTGGTGCTGAGTTACAGCTCACAGCTGACAAATGACGGCTTTGAAATGTTACCAGACCAAATTATGTATCCCTACGCCGAACCAGCTGATCTGCAAAAACATATGCATAGCAGCTGTCACTTCTGACAGTCAAAATTTAGGTATATACCTAAATGTTGACTGTCAGAAGTCAGCTGTGAGCTGTCAGTCAGCACCAAAGAAGCCACAGGGCTACTCTAGTGAGGTGATAATACATAGTACTACTTGGAGGAGAGATTTGCAAAACCTTGAGATATCCAGATTTGTTTTGGGCTATTTGAAGGGTTTGAAGGATGGTGAATGCAGCTGATCCCCAGATGTGACTGAGATATTGCAAATGGTTATGAATGAGGGAATAATAAATGGTATTTTTCACAGGTTCACAGTTGTTAAGTTCATGTAAATATTGTAGATGTTTTGTTTTTCCCATGTTAAAATTATGTTTAAATATGTTTGGGTATGTATTATAAGCTCACAAACGATAAAATAATCTTGAATAATGTTTAAAAATATACATTTTAACTATCTAATTATGAGATCTGGTGTTCATTTTTATCGAACGATGGGTTTTGATGTTCATTTAATTCAAATAATGGGTTTTTATGTTCGTTTGAGCAAATAGTAACACAATGCTCGGTCGGGGATAGGATCCTCCGTCGACCGTCGATCTCGGACTTGTGCAAATTTCCAAACCTCAGACAATACAAATATATAAAGTTAGACTATCTATCATTTTACCGTTTAATTTTGAATATATAATATTTTAAAGTATTATTTTGTGTACCATATCTATATTTTCACATTCTATATCTCTATTTGACAATCTGTCTCACGATCTCACACACTATCTCTCACTCTATCCCCTCACACACACTTTCTCTCATATAATCTTCTCTCATTCTCTCTCACACACTCTCTACCATCACACACTTTATACCCTCACATACACTCTCTATAAAACAATTTCTCTCACATTATCTTTATTATTCTCTCTCTTTATTAAACGCTCTCTTTCTCAAAAGCTCTCTCACTCTCTTAAACCCTCGCTCTCTCGAACGTTATACCACTTGAACGCTCGCTCACAAACACGCTTTCTCTATCTCTTAAACGCCCTCCCTCAAACTCCCTCTATCTCTATCTCAAATTCTCTCTCTAAGACTTTCTTTAAATCAATCTCTATATATCAAAATCTCTCTCAAATTCACTCCCTCAATTTATCTCTTTAATTCTCTCTCATTCTAATTTTATCTTTCTAAAATTATGTCTTCCTCTATAATTTTCTTACTCAAACACACTCTCACACACCCTCACTTTTTTCTCTCTTTCACACAATATCTCTCTCAAATTGTACACTCTCATTTCTCTCTCTCTCTCACACACACTTTATCAAACATTCTCCCTAATCGATTTTCTTTTTCTCTCTCACACAATCTCTTACTTTATCTCACACACATTTTTTCTCACACACTCTCTCCTCTCTCTCACACACAAACATTCTTTCTCTCTTCTTCCAGTATTTTACTCTTTAACACATACACATACTCTCTCTACCACTCGCTCGCACTCACTTGATCTTTCTCATTTGCTCATTCTCACTCTTTTACACTCACATTCTCACATCTCGCACTCACACTTTCATACTCACACTCATACTCTCATTGTCACACTCGCCCACACACGTACACAATCACACACTCTGACAATTACACTCTAGTTCTCACTATCACATTTTATCTATCGTGTCTTATACATAATTTGATAAACCTGTTTCCAGTATTAGAACTTACGAGGAAATGGCTGAACTGATTTTGACAAACGAACGCTCATTTCAAAGGTTAGAGGTCCAAGCTTAGGATAAAAATAGTGGCCTTAAACTAAAACCCAATTTTTATAGCGAATTTCCCATATTTTTCTTTTTGTGTGGGTAGTGATTCATTTGTACAATCTTTATTTGTGTACATCACCTTGGAAACTATGATTTGTGTATGGTTTTATATCGGTAAATAAAATATTTATCTTTGGTTAAAGATAACAGCAGTTCAATTCTTACTTAAGTGCCTTTGTCCAACACATAAATAGAGAGCTGGGAAAGGCGTAGTTTTAATGTCCTCACCATGGCGTGAAAGGGGAAAATATTTTGTTTTATTATAATAATAATAATTATTAGCACCGCATCTTACTACCCGTTTGTGTTACACACACTTGATTATAACTAAACACCGACATTTAAATATTTTTGTAAAGTCGATAGCCTTTGACGACTAAACTTCTAACTATAAAGTCGAGTGAGGGCTTATTACAATAATATATCTTTTCCCAATAAAATGTTTAGAATGCATTTTAGGGCAATAATCTGCAGCAATCACTGCAACAATGCACTAGTTCATTGTAAAGTACTTATTTATATTAATAATTTGTGGCTTTTATCTAATCATCAAAACAAATCTAGATACTTTAAACAACCCATATTCTAACATTATACTAGGCACTTCTTATTTAGACACAAGATGTCTTTGGATTTAGGGAAATACAAAACTTCTTTGCATCTTTGGGAATTCTACAGTTTATTGTTTTATTTTCTGTTGTTTTATAATAATGAAAAAATTGACATGGGATATCGTTATTAATGTTTAATACAACAATACCACGTAAGTACTAGTTCTTATATAAACACAGCTTAGTTTAGATTGCAACAAATGGCTTGCTTGCCAGACATTCACCATTCATTCAACCCATCTACTTTATTTAGTGAGACTGTTAATTCTCCTTAATGGCCCATCTACAACCAACATACCCGCTTGTCGGACTCGTAACTACATAATCCCAAATGCACTCGTAGTTACGCTTCTCTTAAATACAAAATACTATCTACAATGAAAAGTCGTAAAACGTAATTTCAACCAATAGGAACATACATCAATGATGACTATAAAAGTCGAATTCATATTAATGTTTTCAAATAAGAAATAAAAATTTAAAAAATATTTAAATGATTAAATACACATGATTTTAATTGAAAATCCTGTATCCATTACTTTACCTTTCCAAGCGTTGTTGTCATAGACCAAATAAATTCATATTATTTGATTTTAGTAGTACATCCATATTGGTTTTTTTATTGGCTGAACGCAAGCCAACGCAACTACACAAACGCAAGAGATGGACAATGTTCATTTCCTCCCGACAAGCGGGTACGACAGTTCCGACCTACGATTGTGTTTGCGTATGCTTTTTGTAGACAGACAAAATTACATTGTTGCGTAGTTGCGAGTCCGACGGGTAATAAAAAAGGGAACGTGAGCTGCATGTATTTTTACAGATTAAAAAATAAATAAAAATAACATCAATTATTATTATTATTTCCCAAAACATATTCCTTCGGTAGAAATAAACAGTTAAATTTTATGCCTGTGGTAATTTTCAACAGGGTGACCTGGCGGTCTAGGGGTAAGGTTTCAGACTTCTGTGCTGGGGGTCCGGGGTTAAATCCTCAGTCCCGGCACAGATTTATCTGATTGCTAAGCCCTTCCTTCACCTCTGACAAGACGTGTATTAATCACAACTTGTGAATGTGAGGAATGCCAGGCCTTTACCGTGGTTCAGATCCCACGTTAAACTGTAGGTCCTCCATTTCATCTCACAATCACCCTACCATTACACATTAGCGTTAAGTGCGTATAACCCGAACGGGTAGTAAGACACGGTGTTAATAATAATAATAATAATAATAATAATAATAATAATAATAAATCTCAACAGTTTTTGAAAATTTGTCACTAGCAAAATTACATTTGACCAAAATATTTTTAAATTAAGAGAAATAGTTCCTAGTAAAATTATTCAATGCCCATAACAGATATTCAAGAACTTTTGGTAAAACTATGTGCCTAAAATTGAACTAAGCTTATCTACTGTACCACTATTTTATTTCTTTTCATTAAGTTTTTTGTATAAGAACTTAAAAAAAAAGGACTTTAACTCGAGTCCCATTCCATTCCATTCGACCTTTTAATGTGTTGATTCAGTTTAAAATGTGTTTTTGGTCTGAAAATGGTCAATGTTTGTGTCGTGTTCCAGACATGATTTGGACAGCAAGGCTCTCCAGTCTCTGGAGCGAGAAATGCAGCGGCTGTTTGCATTGGGATACAGGTGGAGTCACATCTACACTCAATGTGTTCTGCAGGCCATGCTAGAGTCCTTCAGATATCAGTAAGTATGAGCGTTCCTCAAACTAATCTACTGTACTATTTACTGTTATTACTTTGACTATGGGTCACTATGGCGCTGTTTATAATCTAGGACTATAGTGTAAATCCCTCATCATTGCATCATTATTACTATTATTTTATTATATTACCTTAATTTACTTACTCTATGGCATTATGAACTCAAAGGTTCATTGCCGCACTAAAGTACGCTAACCCTCCCTATTTCAAACTAGTTATATCTAGTCCACCTCATCAGAGCCTATCCCTACCTTGAGCTAATTCTATACAGTCCTAGTCCACCTCATCAGAGCCTATCCCTACCTTGAGCTAATTCTATACAGTCCACCTCATTACACACGATCTCTTTCAGGTACATTCTAACGTTATCCTCCCATAGGTTTGACCGTCAGTACCCTGAATATGGCTCTAGATTCTCCCATTCGCACTGCGCCACCGTATCTGGCGAAATTTGACTAACCTAATAATGTCTTGTGATGAGTACAGAATATGTAATTCAGCATCATGTAACCACCTCCACTCACAATTAACCTCATCATTTTTTTTGACCAAATATATTTCTAAGCACCTTGTTATCGAACATCCTAAATTTGTTCTCGTCATCTTAGGTAAGATAACACGTTTCGCAGCATAGATAACAACTGATAACACTATTGTTTTGTATATTCTGAGATTCTCATTCCATGAAAGCAGGTGAGTTGTCAACAACTTACTAACCGAGTAATAGCATGCATTTCCCAACTTTATTAATTGTTCATTTGTCTTGAATATGGGTATCCACGACGGTATGTCGCCATGGAAGTAAGACTATTACCTCTTCCGGTAAATAAAGCGCACAGTTACATTTTAGTATGAAGGTCCTTATCTGACAGCTACACACGCTACTAGATCTAATTTCACGTATTCGTACGTCAAATCATATAATGTGTAGTTGACACATTTATATACATTATAAATGCCAATAAAATAGCAACAACGATATAGTAAAATGTTACTAAGTTTCTACGCAAAGATATATGTTTATATTTTCTGAAAGGTCCTGCTTATGAAAATTGAACCGTACATGAACTCCTGAGTGCTTGCAGAGTACTTATATATGCGATATTTACTATTTATTTATTGTCTTACGACCAATCCGGGATGTCTACATATATTTGCTAAGATGGAGTAAGGCTTAGAAAGATAGAATATGAACAAATATAATAACATTTGCAGGAAGGAAGAATAGCTAACTATTAACCCATTTATGCCCATCGCCCCAGTATTGGGGTGGTGAACATTTTATTTCTTTCTATCTATCTATCTGGTTGTTCAAGAAATTTCTCACTTTGAATTACTAAGTTGGTGATAGTTCAAACTGTTGGTAGCAGTTATTTCATCATAACAAAATTATTAAAAAGAGTGTTGAAGTTTAGAGACAGCTTATTGAGGACCTCATGTCAACAAAGAAAACGTAAGTCTAATGTCACTGTATTTTTTACTATTATAGTTATTTATTGTTTGTTTCCCCTTTATTATTAGTTGATTTATTGTGCTTAAAGTAATATCACCAATAAATAAAATGTTACTCTGTAAATAGTAACAAATACATTGATGCCCCAATATAGGGGCGGTGAGAATGAATGAGTAGTTGGTTACTAAGTTTTTATCTTTTTTTTTTTGGATTTCAGGCTAACTTTAGATGAAATAATTTCAATTTTGGATGATGATGAGAACATATTAGAGGCAAAGGTCTTCATGGGTCCTCCTGAAAAACCCTTACTTAGTGATGAAGACAGTGAAGATGAAATTTTATCAACCCAGACATCAATCATCTAAGTGGTAATCAACTTCGTGCTACAGCATAGTTGCACGCCAAGCACCTTCAAGACACAGGTATTGTTAGTACAATTATGGGCGAAGAAGATATTCCAGAAGAATACCTAGAAAATGTTAACACACCAGATAATGAAAATAAGTCTAAGAGAATAAAAACTATAACTTCTTGCCGAAAGTGGCAAGATATGGACTTGCCTTTAGCACCAGAACCAACTTGGGAACAGCCTGAATGGCTTCAAAATAATTATAGTCTGGTAGAGATTTTTTAAATATTTTTTGACAATGAAGTACTAGAACTCATAGTTAATTGTACAACTATGCTTTACAGAAAGGTAATATAAAATTCAAGGTAACTATCAATGAAATCAAAGTGTTTTTAGGAATACTCTTGTTGAGTGGATATTGCAGTGTACCATGGTATCGAATGTATTGAGAAACTTCAAAAGCAATGTCAAGAAATACTTTTGAAGAAATTTTGAAATATTTACATGTATGTGATAATTTAACACTAGATGAGAATGACAAATTTAGGTAAATTTCGTCCGCTCTGGTTGTTATTAAATAAGAGGTGGTTACATGCTTTCCCTAAAGATGCAAATGTATCAATTGATGAAGCAATGGCGCCATATTACGGTCGCTATGGTGATAAACAACCCATCCATGGTAAACCAATTCGTTTTGGCTACAAAGAGTAGTGTCTTTGTAATCGCCTTGGCTATTTAGTTCAAGGGGAGCCCTATCAAGGTGCATCTATAGGGAATACACATCCTGAGCTAGGAGTTGGAGGATCTGTTGTTATTGCCTTAGTTGACAAACTTTCACATGAACAGTACAGCATATATATAGATAATTTCTTTACTTCTGTTCGTCTACTAGAGGAAATAAAGAGTAAAGGCCACTACTGCACTGGCACTATTCGTTCGAATAGAATTGAGAAAGCATCATTGGAAGAAGCATCTACTCTGAAGAAAAAAGTAAGAGGTTTTTACTCCCAGCTGACAGATACAGATAGTGGAATAACTTTGATAAGATACCATGACAACAATATTGTAACGGTTGATTCTACTCTTCGAGGGGATAAACCAGTTGTTAAAGCAAGGAGATGGAGCCACAAAGAAAAGAATTCAAATTGACCAGCCTGCCTGTATTATCAACTATAATTGTTATATGGGAGGAGTAGACAGACTCGACCAAAACATCTCGACTTACCGAGTAAATGTACGCATGAAGAAGTGGTATTGGCAGATGATCATGTTTCCTCTCAATGCCTCTGTGAACAACGCATGGCAGTTGTGTCGTTTGACATCCAAAGGAAAGGAAGATAAACTAGATCTACTAGGCTTCACTAGATTCATTGTACAAACCTATCTATCTAAGTACAGCATAAGAATAGCTCCAGGACCATCACCAAAACGTCTGAACAAACCAGTGTGTGATGACATACGACTTGATGGGCTCAATCATGTGATTGTAAAGAGCATGACGCAAATTCGATGTGGGGAGTGTCATAAAAATACAACAATTAAATGCAAGAAATGCAATGTTGGAGGTCATGTACATTGTTCGGAGATGTTTCATTCTCGCTGAAAGACTGCTGATGAAGAATAATATTGTAATTTTCCTACTTAATATGACCAAAATTAAATTGTGATAGTAAATAATCATTTTGTAGTAGTGTTTTAATCATTAATTTTAATAAAATTATTTTTTTACAACTATTTTATACACCTTAAAAATTCATTAATAGCCTCTACTCTCTCTATCCCACCACCCCATTAATGGGGCATGTCATTATTTCAAAATGGCACCATAATAAATATTTGAAGTTATATTATTGTTATTATATCCTATTATAACCATACAAATGAATATTAAGACATTTACTAAAAAAAAATGGTTATGGGAATAAATGAGTTAATAAAAGTAGTGACCTTAGCACACTCAGCTTAAGTTTGAACTCCGATATCCTCCTCACCAACAAACCAGATAACACTAAGGGCCAGTTTCATAGTCAAACTTAGCACGCCTCAAGTTTGGCACTACACTAAATACAGGACAACATCCTAACTAGATCATAATGGAATGGGCCAGATTCATATTTGGAACTAACCCATTCCATTCGAGTTTAGGTAGGTATCGTCATGTATTTAGTGTAGCGCTACACTTAAGCGTACTTTAGCTGAATATGAAACTGACCCGAAGACTAACCACACGCGGCGTAATATTGCCGGAAGTCGTTGGTTGGGGTTCTGATACTCGTGTATTAGTTCTAAGTTGGTTATAGATTATGGCTGTATCCCAATAATTCTTTTATTACGCTCAATCACCTTTATATTTAGCCTTGCCATTTGCATCGGTAAGCACGTGACCCAGTGTGGATCCTTCCAGTTTGTCATCAAGGATTCCGATGCACACCTGACACATCTTCGAGTCCAAGGACAGAAGCAACACGTCATTGACACGTCCTTGGTGCTGTGTTTGACTGGCAACTGTTATATTATTTGCTTACGGGATGATAAAGCAGGTTCATTTTATAATATTAAGAAGTTGATTATTTATAAAAGTTGGTTAATCAATAGGCCCTATACACCTATAATTTGTATCATCAAAATTGTTTAGTGGCATTCTGTAATTTTCGTAAAACAATGGGAAAATAATCTACGCAAGCAATAAAATGGTGCTGATATAACTCTGTAGGATATTTATTTTGATTAGGTTCAATAAATGGCGTTTGACATAGTATTTAAGATCATTGGTAGGTACCTAATAGTATTGCAGTCCCAAAGATACAGCAAAGTATCATTGTCGTTCGAATTGGATAATGCAGTCTTCCATAGGAAGTGCGTGGGGAATGTGAATTCAATAAGTATATAAACTAAGTGTCAAAACGATTTTATCTCATAACATGAATATTTAATTTAATTTTCAAAACGAATTTTATATAATATTTGGTTTTATGTACTAGTGGTATATTTTATCGAACTATTTCAAATTAAGGTCAGACACACTAAAAAAACATCAAACTGTCAATTGACATTTATTTGCCCAGATATTTTTTACATGTGCAATATTAACATTGTAATTAATTATATTATTGTTTGCGTTATTTTCCTTCCATAAATAATTTTAAGTGGGTTTAGTTTTAATTAATAATGGTGTTATTTTTCCATTTTGCTCAATTTACCCCAACTGGAGTTTTCGTAAAAATGTACATTTTAATTATTATTACTAAAAATTTTGTTAAATATTATACTTGTTTAATATTTATTTGTATACTTTTTATTTTACTTTTCAATGAAGTCCCACACAAAGTTGTTTACAAAATAATATAAATGATATTTATATTTGTTTATATGAATATGCATTTGTCTAGAATAATTTAATTAGTGAATCGTAAAATTCTCAATGTCTGTGCACGAGCGTGGAAATTATATTAGTTTTTTAAATTGAATCAACAATTGATTATGTTGTGATTGATTGCAAAACAATAAAAAGTCTTGAAAATAACAGTTTGTTCCCGTGGATCTGCATTTACACGCCAAATGAAAAGGGCCAATCGCTTTAAATACAACATCTCATAACATTGTGTACTTTTAATTTCAATGGTTATAAGAACCCATTCGGGTAATACGCAAACATTAATGAGCTAATGGAAAAATAATAAGTAAGGTATAATATATAGGAAATGTATCCGTAGATATATATATATATATATATAGAGAGAGAGAGAGAGAGAGAGAGAGATAGAGAGGAGGAGGGGGAAGTTATTTAGTATAAACCACCCTCAATACTCTCAACTGGGATCCAAACCCCAATATTACCATCACCTGCAATCCAGTCTAGCAAGAAATTACATGTTATACCATGCGACCACTAATACGGGTTATAACGTTATTAATATCATTAATTCATTTTTAAGCTGTATTATAAATGTTTAAGCTTAAAAGGTTGCCACTATTTTCTTGAAATTAAATTCTTTGTTTTTTCCAGAAGGAATTCCCGCTTTTTCCAGACATTAAGAAAGTAGTAGGCCTATAGAGGAATAAAATTTTATTTTTAATAAAATTGGAGTATCCTGAAATCATACAACGGATGCTTACGATAAGATTATTTAAACTTGATTGGATAAATTTATGCAGTAGTTACGTAAACTGTTTATTCAAGGAGAAACAAGAGGGTTTAGGAGGGATAGTATGTTAGAAACAACATGCTTACTTCTTAAGCTCACTTTTACTTTCTCGTTACCGTACTGGTATAGAAAGTATTGTAATCGTCAAAAAAATCGAACTTGAGATGTTGATTAATCTTGACGTTTCATTACCTACGGAAACCGAAAAAGTTATTCTTGCAACTCTGTTTGTCTGTCCGTCGAGTTCCTAAACTATTTTACCGATAGGGCTAGAACTTGGTATCTAAAGTTTTCATAAGGTTGTTCTGAGGGGTTTTAAGAATCGTATATCCAACCCTAAAATTAAGGGTACTTTCCTCAAGTGCAAAAAGAGAAACAATCGATTTATATCAAAATCGACTCTAAAGATTTTGATTAACTTTCATATCTAGTCATTGATCAATATCACACAAAATTACACAAAATTTCTACTCTAAATTTCTCGTCAAAATAACTTTAAGGGTTCCGGTCTGATGCGTAAATTCTCATTAAAAAAAATCATATCTCAATAACTCTTTAAGGTATGCAATGACTTTTTGTAACCCCCTATTTATGTATTCTTATACCCATAAATAACAGACAGGTTGGTTACAAGAGAGTTTTATTTTTAGTCAACAAAATGACAAAAAGGCTCTATGAGAGAATGAGGCATGCCCAGCGTTAGGCGCTGTATCCATACACAGCGGTCGAAGAGTAATAATAACACAACAAAAATGTGGGGAACCTCCCCGAGTTCATAATTGGCCAAACAAACAATTTAAACAATAACGGTTAAATTGACCTTCGCACGAATCTGGTAGAAATAACACTAATAATGAAGGATGGCGATAGTAAACCTTAGACTATGGTAATATCAAAAGATATTAGGTAGTCGCCATCGGAGACTCTCAATTTATCATAGTAATAGACAAAATGTTCTATAGAAAAGATATATTAACAGCCATAAATAGGCGTAATAAAAATACAACAAAAATAGAGACATTCGTTATTGTTAAGAAAACTAACGTTAACGTTAAAAGAATAATCACGCCGACTCGTGGCCCCTGATTTAACCAACAAAGAATAAATCTCCTATGTTTAACAATAACAAATAAAATTCTCATTAATATTACGTGGCATAATCTTAAAACATAGGATTTGGCAAAATTACAATATAATACAGCCCAATGCAACACAGGACCAAAAATGGCGGTACTATAAAACGTAAACCCATCCGTGAAGTGGATAAAAGTGTTTCCCTATTAGACAAACTAATGTTTTGGGTCCAACCGTGCAACAAAATTACGTTTAGCCATAGTCTTTAAGTGAAATTCAGGAGACCGGATAAAATAAATAAATATTCGATTTATAATATAACATACCAAACGGTAATTTTGAATGATTAATGACAAACTGAATTTAGAAATAAACCAAGCTAAATCTATCCAAGACCAAAGTCCCTCACCTAGTGATCATAGTACAATGTGTACTGGCACTACAAAGTTCTGCCATTATATACAAACTCTTGGGATCATGTGTTCTCAAAACGCGGGAAGTAAGGATAGGTAAAGAGGTAAGGGGGTATCACTGTTCTGGAACATGATCACACAGTATAGTCATAATTAAAACGCGCGCGTAACAATATTTACTTTATCTTCCAATCACAGCTGTCAGTGCACACCCAGCCTACGCATATCGACTGTCTATTATTTTCTTGGGTGAGGCACAATTAGAGGTGAGCAGTGAACTATGATCCCTCAAGTCATTTTGAAATGAGTCATGCCACGATGTTGTTGTGGCGTGGAGCCTTGTCACGGCGAGTCGACTGGGGCAGAAGCGGTAAGCCAAACCATCCTCTTCTTTACGAGTTGTAACAAGGTTACATTATCATCGCAAATATGTAGTTCTATTTATAATAAAAATAATTTTTTGAAACATATTTTTATAAAACCAATAATTTTCAAGATATATAAATATATATTTATATTTTAAATTTTTGGACACTAAAGGTAAAGTATTGCGAACGTAAGAAAAACTAACCCGAGATGTTGATGATTGTCGTTTCATGACCCCCACAAACCTTAGAAAGTGGTTTTTGCAATGCCGTCTGTCTGTGTGTCTGTATAACCCTAAAATTAAGAGTCATTTAATAAAGGGCAAAAAAAATATAGATTTTCTCAAAATCTGCTTTAAAGATTTTTATTAAAATTCGTATCTAGGCATTGATTAATATCATAAACAAAACGGATATCTTAATTCTACCATGAAAGTTACTTTTAGAATACTTTAGTGAACGGTTATTTCCGCATCTCCACAACAATCTGTGATACTAAATAGCTTAGCATTGTAAAACTGTAGTACTATTAAAAATAAAAAACTGTTATTTGAAATATATTTTTATAAAACCAATAGTTTCTGAGATATTGGCCAATATATATTAATACAAATTTGTGAGCTTTAGTTGCACAGAGATACTACTTAAGTTTTAATGCGATAATTTTCTAAAGCCATAGAGTAAGTAAATAAGTAATTCTATCAAAAAGTCGATGTTCTTTTTCCTTTAACCTCTTAGGGGAAAAGTTTGTACAGAAATACTTTATTTTTATCATTTTAAAATCAAAAGTCAATATTTACCTATTTGATTGGTCAAAATTTATAAATGAGTTAGTTAGTAGCAATTAGATGACTTGAAGATGTTAAACCCTTAGTATTTTTTTTAAATTAAACGGAATTCAAAATTTTAATACGAAGTGTTGACCCTTGTGGACCCAATATTGATCTTTTTTATTAGTCCAAATATACAAATGAGGACTTTAATTCTTTAAAAATAAAATTTTAAAAGTTTAAGCCGGTAATCAACAAATGTTTCACTTAAGTTTAGCGTAATTTGTGCTTGAATTTGCCAGTATATATTATTTAGTTTCCCATATATTAAGAGTTTTAATTAAGTAAATATCAATGTTTAGACAATGAAACAACAAAGTCTGTGCAGAATTCCGTACAATTTATTTACTTTCTCTCGATACCTCGGAGATGTGGTCGCCAAAAAATTAAAACTTGAGATTTTTATAAATGTCGACTTTTATGACCCCCTTAAACAAAAAAAAAGTTTTTTGCGATGCCGTCTGTCTGTAGCCCGGACTAAAACCTAAAAAACCTTACAGATCAGACTATAACTTGGTATCTGGGGTGTTCATAAGGTCCCCCCTAGGGGTTTTGGAATTAAATGCCTAACCCTAAATTTAAGGATAGTTTACTGAACAGTAAAAAGGGGAAAAATTGATTTATTTTTCTCGAAATTCTCTCTAATAATTTCATTGAACTGTTATATCTAGACATTATTTATTATTATAACCAAGATGGCAATCCTCATTTTCTCATGAAAATGATTTGAGGCTATTCTACTTGGGGGAAATTTTCCAATTTTCATCATCTCTCCTTAACTATTTGAGATACGAAATAACTTATCATTGTAATGTTGTAGTACTTTAAAAGATACGAATATTTTATAAAATTAATAGTTTCTTAGCTATAATCAAATATACAGTAACCCCACGGCTTCTTTGGTGCTAACTGACAGCTTTGAAAAGTTACCAGACCAAATTATGTATCCCTACGCCGAACCATATGATCTGCAAAAACATGTATTTAGCAGCTGTCACTGCTGACAGTCTAAATGATGGTATATACCTAAATGTGGAGTGTCAGAAGTCAGCTGTGAGCTGTCAGTCAGCACCAAGAAGCCACGGGGCTACTGTATGTACTTTTTAATTCAGGTCTTTGAAAATGAATTTTATTCTTAAGCTTTTTGTTGGACAGATATGTTTCTATTTTCTCCCTTTTCCTGTAACAGTGCTCCTAGTTCCTAATGCCATAGAGTAAATAGTAGTGTATATTATTTCGTTTATGATAGTTGGTGTAATATGTCAACAGCAATGTATATACATATTATTTTGTATCACATTTCTTATGAGATTTTAGTAAATGTCTATTTTAAGATAAAAGCGAGAGAAAATGCGTGTGCCATACCGTTTTTTTTCCAATGCAACATCTTAATATTTAAAAATTGTAGTTTAATGTCATAAATTTCGAAATATTTCATTAGTTTTTTTTTAGGTGGAGGGAGAGGGGTAGAATTCCCCATGTTATCCAGGTGCATGTAAGCCCTGACTAACTTTTAATCAACTAAATCAGGGTTACAAACAATTTCACGGTACCCTTAAAAAGCTTAAATCTTTCGTGGCACATTGATTTGTTTAAGGTACGCGTCATGGCGCAGAAAATGGATTGAGCACCGATGCCCAATGGTTGTACGGTAAATCATAGCTTCAAATGTTCAAATATTGAAGGTTGATGTTCTTTTTCTGTGCCCGCTTATTTAACATTTGGATACATTTTATTCAAATCATTAGTATTTTGAATAAACCATAGTTCTAACATCGCGTGAAAGCTTTTGGTTTTTTGAGATATATTACAAATTTTAGTAAGTATGGTACGAGCAAGTAAGAAATGTGGACGATGCACGGCTGCCTCTCGTACTAACTTCCATCCTGTTATTATTGAACAGCGATGCGTGTCATTTTGGGCTGTCGATCCTTCTACCCCTATTTGTTGGGTCTACCAATCTTCACCACATACAATCTCTGTGGAGTTTGACGGTGCAACCACCCTGAACTCCTGTTGCTCTCAAAGCCACCATCCAGAGGAAATCCTTCCAGACCCACCTCCTTCCAGAAAAGCCCTTCTCAGGGCGGCTTTGTGAGAACTCCCTCCTCGCCCCCTCCGTTTCCTTACCCTTGGCGGGAGGAGTTCGTTCCCCCCAATGTAACTACCAGCATCACTAGGGGAAGATAGTCACATTGCCCCGTAGTATTGCTCTAGGGTGTCCAACAAGGACCTCAAGGAGGTGTTCTAACCAACTATTCCCAAACGACCAGGTACAGATATCAGCCGTCCAGGTACTCACTACCAACCGCTTAATGTGGGCCGAATGGGGGACATTGTGATCCCTCAGAGGCTTAAACCATGGCATGGAAGGCCATTGTCTGGTGGCCGCCACTAGGAGACACCCTGTTTTTTTTTAAAGAAAACAACCTGAGCAGGCCCATTGACCATACTCCCATTTGTGGCACAACGTTTGTAGAAAACTGTATTTTATGAACGTCATGAAACTTAAGCGTTGTGTTTTTGTACGCATTGGCTCTCTCTCTCTCTATATATATATATATATATATTATATATATATTATTATATACTATTTGATCTCAAATAATATCAGAATGGAGATAATAACATTTAATTAAAGTCTCAAAGAAAAGATAGTCACACTTTGTTAACGATCCCCTCAGTCGTCCCGAATAAATGGGATAGTCTCATGTGGAAAACCATCCCAAATGAACTTGAGTTGAGATTGAGAGTCTTACCAGAGATTTCTGCGTTTAATCCCGATTGATTCTGCTCAGTAGGATTTTCTTATAGTTTTTAACTCATTATATAAGAAAATTATCCAGAGATTCAATAAAATACACCTTCTTCGTGTTATTTTAGATTAGAAACCTTAAGTTGAAGTAGTATTTTGTTTACGACTGAAAACTATTAAAACATATTTGCTCAAATGTATCTTTAATGGCACAGTTTTTTTTGAAGGAATTTTACCTCTTTTAGACAAAAGATTAAATAAATGGTCATGACTATTTTTTTACTTAAAGTTTTCTCCTACTCAGATTAAATCTTGGATCTATGTCTTAAGGTGGTAGTTAAGGGAATGAGAGTTTAAAAAAGGGGAGGGGGTAGTGTTTGTGCAGTTTTTACAGCAAAACAAATTTTGACCTAAATAAATCAAATATTTCATCATTAGAAACAGAGTGTAATTTTCTTATCATGGTGATATTGACGATTCTGGAATATTTGTCATGAGCATAGTGGCATTAAATAAAATGGGAAATTTTTTAAATGAAAATAAAAAGTTGTCACTAAATTTCAGGACATTTATGTCAGGTGTTCAAGTAACGCTAAGGTTACCAAGTGAATAGTTTAAACTCTATGTTTCTATTAAAGACATATTTGAATTATTTTTACCAAAAAAATGGATGTAGAAACTTTAAAATCACTTATCTTTTCTCGCATCCTTTACACTCCCGCCTTAAAAGGATGTCTCAAAAGCACAGGGAGCTGTTTCCAGATAACAAAATATAGTGGATTAGTTCCACAGTATGACTTTATTAGAATTGGAGCGCTTCATTCTCTTTCCCTAGGCAATTTATAGCGTCTTTGTTCAAGATTAAGATAAAGATCCCTACTGTTAATGAAGATGTAGTATTTCCAGACATTTATAAAGTGCATAATATATTACTTTCTAGATTTTATACAGTATACTATTATTAAGTTCAATACACCCCTTTGTCAAGATTTGCGAGTAAACTTATTATACTCTCAATAAATATCAACTAAATCTATTTGTTATTTTAGAATTTAGAACACGGATAGATATATTGAACTTAATAGTCTTTTATCTCGTTTATAGCATATTACTACCCATTTCCCATTTTTACAAAAATAACATTGGGATAAACTTTGCTTGAGAGATATTGGAAATACCATTAAAAACAATTAAGTGGGCCTACAATATGATGGGATTTTAGCTCCAGTATACTTATCACCAGGAAACCAGACAGGACGGATTAAATGCCTTAGTCCATGTGCTCACCGTTGTGGGTAACCTCTTACAAATTCAATTTTAAAATGTGTTTCAATGATTCCATAGGTCCTACACTAACAGGAAATATTATTCCATAAGTTTTTTTGTAGTAATTTTTCAATATTTATCTTTAATATCGTTCTATAAATAGGGATGTGTGAAGTTTTGAAAAATTTGAATTTGCTATTAATCTTTGCCAATATTGAATTCACTTCTAAAATGAAATTTTTGTTTCAACAAATACAAAGCTTAAACTGTGTAAATATTAGCATCTAAAGTTATACAATGGGGCCATACTATAACAAGTCAAGATAAGACTAATAACTTTCAGAGTATACAGAGTGTATTCGCAATGTAATGTTCACCTGACTAAAATCTGTAATAAATGAATGTGTTTTTTTAAATGATGATTTATCAACAAAGTCCAAAATATGTTAAATATATTTGTTATTTTTTCCCGGGAAATAGTTTTTCCCGCCTGATTTTTAGGAACATCCAATTTTCCGAATTTATTCTTAAAGTTCGGTATCTCTAAAAGGCCTAAATATTATATACACTTTTTAGAGTCTAAATTTATATTAATATGCACAAGATTTTTTTATACGTAAACAATACAAAATAATTTCCGAACTTTGATTTTGCTTAGGGAATATTTAATATTAATCGATTCGGTTTCACTTCAAATAAGACAATTTGACTTCTTCCAGCATTAAAATTAAATTTTGAAAATGGCATTTTGGGGTTAAAATGGCCTCTTAGGGGGACTGCTTATATAGTTTGTTTTTTCTTGTATGGCATATATGACCGGGAGGAAGATAACATCCAAGTTTGGTCACCTTATGTGTAGAGTATAGTCTATTAGTCGCTCTGGTGGCACAGAACGTTGGATAGGGTACACCATAGGAGTTTGTCTACACTTCGTACCAGCAATGACATGGTGTGATCGTAGTTATTATAAAGTGGTGTGGCCGGTGTGAGTCTTAGGCCCAGTTTCATAGTCAAATTTAGTACGCCTCAAGTGCGGCGCTACCCTAAGTTCATGACGAGACCTACCTAAACCAGAATGGAATGGGCCAGTTTCCTATGCGAGAACGGCCCATTCCATTCTGGTTTAGGTAGGTGTCGACATGAACTTAGAGTAGCGCCGCACTTGAGGCGTACTAAATTTGACTATGAAACTGGCCCTTAGCGTAACTTAAGTCTAATCAATCTAACTTTCATGGCGGTTGGGATGATTCCCCTTAAAGGTAAAGTACTCGAGATACCAGAGGGAAACCGAACATAGGACCCCTAGGTTCGTAGCCGTGTACATTGACCACTACACCATTGGGCCAGATACCTAGATAGTTGAGACATGACTAGTCAAATGTTGCGCTTGGGTTGAACTAATCAAGCCTTTAACAGTACATGAGATCGATGTTAACTGGAATGAACACAAAACTATTTTATATGACCCTATACGCAAATAGACAAGTAAACATAGTTGAAATTTTTCAGTTTGACAAGTCCAAAAATACACATAATTGTGTTGATCATTAAGACCTAAATTTCCAGGAAATGAAAGTAGAATGGATTATTATGAATCGAATAATAAATGATAATACAGGGGCCACAACACAAATTTGATTGGCATTAGTATTTTCTTCTTCCATGTTTGTTCTAATACTGCCTCACAGCTCCACCCAGTAACGCTATAAGCCCGATTGGTTTCTGCAGCGTATGCATTTATTCTCTACTATTCTAGTGCCTTAACAGTGTGTTTTTCTTTCTTGATTGTAAAAATAGGACCGAGTACGGGGACAGCGTGTGTGACACCCTTATTGATCAGGACTTGGAGGTGGCTCTCAAGGTCATAGAAGAAGATGGACAGGTAGGTACTTTCTAGCAATGTGCCTATTAAGGATCCGCAAGAAGAACCCAAGAAGCTTAGTAATAATTTTTTATTATTATTATTAATATCACCATATCTTACTACCCGTTTGAGCTGTACGCACTTATGCTAATGTGTAATGGTAGGGTAATGGTGAGATGAAATATAGGACCTACAGCTTAACGTGGGATCCAAACCACGGTGGAGGCCTGGCACTCCCCACACTCACAAGCTGTTATTAGTACACGTCTTGTCAAAGGTGAGGGAAGGGTTTGGAATCAGATAAATCTGTTCCGGGACCGAGGATTGAGCCCCAGATTCCCAGCATCTAGACCACCAGGTAACCTAAAAACAAATTATATATATATTAAAACATGTTGATAACATTCTATACAAATATTTGGAGTGCAAAAGATTCAATATTAAATATCCATAAAATGCTGTATTTGATTTCTCTGAACCTGATATAGCCAATGTTGGAATACTATTTTATTAGACTATACATGTTGAAGTTTATAAGGATATGTTTCCGAATAACCCGCCTCGGTGAAGTAGTTGGCTAACGCGCTTGTCGTGTTGAGTTCGATTGCTGAGGACAGGGAGATCGAGGTTCGAATCTCGGCCTGGTGAACTGGGGGAGGGGTGGTGCTTCCTAAATGGTTTTACACTCTCCCTCCACGCAAATGCGGGTTCACTTCTTCTAATTCAACCTTATCAATTCCTAATCCATTGGAGTAATTAGTACTTAAAGCGTACAATCCGAACGGGTAGTAAGACGTGGTGCTTAAAAAAATATTTCCGAATAGGTATAGTTTTATTAAGTGCAGTTGTAAGGTTGAATACACTTCTTTAGGATTGTATAGATGAGGTGACGAGTGGAAAGTTGGTGGCGGGAAGGTTGTCCAATAGTGTCCATTAGTCGCGGTTGAAGAGAGAGATGGTAGGAATGTGACTGGGATATGCCAGATAGGAAGAGCGGTGGGATTGGTTGAGCGCTGTGGTGTGGCTTGAGGACACTCGAAGGAAAGGACGGCAAATGTGGGGACATGTTGGTTAGCAAGTCTCACAATAACGTTAATAAGTAAATGGCTACATACATAGAGTTGAATTATTGTTAATTATTATAATAAATATATATATTAACCTGTATATTCTTGTTTTTATTAAAACAACAACGCAAGGAATACAGTGACCACGTGCCAATTACTATATCATGTAACTAATATAAGACACCCCAAAGTAATCTAAGTATTGATAATGCTGAAATGCAACAAACCCTATTTAGATTATTAAGTGTATACAATTAAATTAAATGCTACTAATTGAGCAACAAATTATTTATTTTGGCCAAAACGTTTTTAAATATAAAAATTGTAAGAAATACTGACCTTAATTCAACACGCCTGGATACAGGAACGTTATATACCAAGGGTGCCGGGAGGTATAGATGAGGGATCAAGGTGTGCCGCCTCGGCTAAAGCTTCTTGTAGGTTCGGAAAAAGGTGTGTATGTAATGTTGCAGGAGGTGGATCCCGATAGCGTGGCCTACGTCAAGTTTACCCCTAGTGTGGGCAACCCTCACGCCGAGTTCGCAGACGAGGTGTACTTCCCCCCCTTGGTGGATGATGAGATCGACCCGAACCTCGTGGTAGGACTGAGAGGTACATGGGGAACTACTGTTGTTTGCAGTGGTGGGTCGTGGAGCGTTTCCAGAGGGAGCACAGCTTGATGAGAGACTAATTGTGTTAGTAGTAGTACATTACAGGTCCATTACTGATTAACAGTGACCTGGGGCGAGACTCCCGTTGAACAACTTAGTGGTAGCTGTACAGTCTGGCACAGATATATGTAGAAGGGAGGGGGAGTCACTTTTAATGCTTCATCGGTAATTATTTCAGCAGGAAATGTAAATATACATAATTAAATTTAATCGATTTTAAAACAATTTAATTTGTTCTAAGATAAATTGGTTTTAGTTATTATAAAGGCTGTAACGAGTTTAGGTACTACAAAAAATTAGAAAAAATACATTATTAATAACTATTTGGTATTGTGTGGGGTTTAAACACTCAAAACATCCCCCTTTGGTAAGGGAGAGTTGGGAGACTTGATCCCCCTTTACGTTTTTGCTTTTATACTGCAAAATAATTAATGTTAACGGTTCTATTTACTCATCAATCTTTGGGGCATATATCACTCTACCGATTGACGGTGATGTTTTGTTTACATGAAACTATTTTTTTTAAACTTATTTCTATCAAACATCCACGTAGGATTAATTCTCCTTACTAGTGGAAAATCTGATCCCACGAGTAATGAAATTTGATCTTGTCAGGATAAAGCTTCCCTATGCCTAAACATAAATTACTCCAGGGTGGCTTAGGAAAAGAGCTAAAAACGACTATTGTGTGAAATAGTATGAAAACTGCTTATGGTATTAAACGAATCTTTGTATACGACTTATTGAAACCTTGATCATTAATAAACTAAATGTTCTGTTACCGTCACCCACCTCCATCATGTAAAAAAAAAAGGGTGGGTGGGGTTGTAACACATTTTTCTGCAATAAAATATGACAGCGTAAGTATTACTAAGTTTGACTTAATATTACAAAACAACGATTAAAAATGAACAAAAAAGGTGTCTTAGAGAAACTGGAAAGCTAGATTAAGAAATACTAATTGTAGTTCTTGTATGTTTTAGTTCCTAGCTTCAAAATAAGATTTATATCAAGTGTTCAAAATGGCGACCCCTAACGTCATTGCAATAATTGAGGTGGCGTATCAATGACTGGCGTAATCTTTTGAAAACACGTGGTGTTTCTTGAACCTTTTATCACATGCAGCTCCTATCCTGGCTAACAGGTCTTCCTCGGATTCAATGGCGATCTCGAACACCAATGCTTTGAAAAAGCCCCACAGAAAGAAGTATAATGGATTAAGGTGAGGAGAACGTGGTAGCCACGCAACAGCCATACAGGCTGCCTACCTGGCAGGAACTAACACTTGTCTTCGAAATCAAACATGTGGGATTATTTCGGAAACGGGGAAAGCTAGACAGTTTCTCTATGACACCTTATTTGTTAATTTTTAATCGTTGTTTTTTAATATTAAGTCAAAATTAGTGATACTTACTCTGTCATATTTTATTGCAGAGAAAAGTGTTACAACCCCCCCTTTTTACGTGATGGAGGTTGGTAATGGTAACAGCACATTTAGTTTATTAATGATCAAGGTTTCAATAAGTCATATACAAAGATTCGTTTAATACCTTAAGCAGTTTTCATACTATTTCCCACAATAGTCTTTTTTAGCTCTATCTTTAAGGGTGAATACCACCCTTAATATTTAAGATGGACCCTAGGTTGCTGATGTGAATTATTCTATTTTCATCCAAGGAAAAGCCTGCCAAAGTTTGACGCAATGTTTTAGATACACGTTGTATATATTTATTGGCCCTAACTGAGATACATTTAAAAAGTATTTTAAAAAGCGGCTCGGAAAATTTATAAAATCGGCAGTTCCACTAGTTGTTTCCTGTAGAGAAGCTTCACTTCGGCTTCACTAAAAGCTCTTACCTTAACTTTCGTCAAATAATTCTAGAAAAAAGACTTTGTTTGAATTTACAGTTTGCTTTAAATCAATATAAACACAATATGGCTTTTACAATGAAAAGAACACAGTTCACAATTTACAATGCTGCCATTGGACAAAGAGGTAATATTTCTTCTTAAAGAAAATCTATCGTCTCCACCAAATCCCTGACCTATAGACCGATAGAATGAAACCTAGGTCGGGGAATTTGCCGGTGATGATAGATTTTCTTTAAGAGGCAATGCAAAGTGGGAACTGTGTCCTTCTATTCATAGTAAAAGCCATTTTGTGTTTGTCCCTTCGATGTGTTTCTATCCACCTTTCCTATACCTTCTTCCAAATATAATACTTTTTGCTTTAAAAAATAGTATAAAATTCATCACCATCCACAGCTGTTAACTTGTCTTGCGAAATCTTTTATTGTCTTTTCAGTGTGAAATCTTACACTCACATAATCATCTGAACCAATGTTAGTGTCCTCCGCTATGAGGCATTCATTCATAATCCATTTCAGAATTGGAATTTGCTTCGAGAAGGACATATTCCAATTAGCTGTTTTGATGAAGTCTTATGTTCTATTCATCTCTTGAGATTGTTTCCAATATTTTCTTGACTGCTTGGATTTGCTTCTAGTTCCCTTTGGGCCCAAATTTGTTGCTTTTCTTCTACATTTCTTAAAAAATATATATATTATTCTGGTTCTTTTTTTTTTCTGGAGTACCAGGGAGGATCCTACATCTACCAATTTTGTTGTCTATTGCACTATAAAATAAGCTTTTAAGTACTAGGAGCTGCCATATGGACTGGAAATACTTCATCTGGAGAAATGTGAGGAGATGTTTTAAGCTCAGGATCCATTTTTTTTTAATTTTTCCAGTGGCCATTGCTCTTCTGATTGGCCTTCTTGTCGTGGGCTGAATGGTTCATGGATTGTATATTTGGGGATCGGTCCCTCTCTAACCTGATTTATAAGAAACTCCACTTTAGTAAATATGTCAAAGTTTAATGGACACATTCTGGAGACTCGGAAACTACTTACAATATTTTCTTGTGTAAAAACCTTAGGGTATGCATATCTCAAAAGACCCGTAATTTCTTAGATGGCAATAATTTTGTCTGTGATATTAGTCATCCAGTCAGTCACTACAGTATTGTTATAAGTTTTCAATGGGCCAGAAACTGAGTGGTCTATTAGTGGCTGCAATTCGTGGGATGTGTGAAATGGTATGGTAAAATAGACAATACCATCACTTATGGTTGGGTCGATTGCCTCTACTCTTACATGGCTGTCATAATTATTCATAGCTATGAAATGTCTGTTCTCTAGATTGTATATAAGATAGTTTTTTGAAATGGTTGAGGTACTTCAGGAAATTAAATTATTCTATCAAGCCTGAAATATTTGTAGCACATACCGTTCATGGTGGGGCCTCATGGAGCATTTTATCATGCCAGTTAATTCTGGGGAAGTTAAAAAATATAGGGACGTGCCTATCACATGCATTAACAGTAGCACAGAGAGTTACAAGCTCGCCCCTTCCTCCAGACGTTACTTTCACTATTTGTTCTATTCATTTTACACTTATGAATTTTTGATGGTTTGTACACAGTTGTAATACCAGTTTCGTCTATATGCCACGTTTGTTCGGGTGTAAAACCACATAGCTCAAAGATTATTCTTAAATTGTTGAAGAATTTACAACAGTGTGACCGTTGATGAAGGAATTACTACGTGCGAGGGTGGTTGATTTTATAAGTTGAAGGGCAACATCACTGTTTGTTTATAAAAAATCTTAACTTCTCTTTTACAACCTTTTTGTTTTCTCCCAGGGTGAAACTAATGGCTTGCTAGTAATCGTATGTACATCGGTATCTTGAGAGCAAGCTAATATTTAGAGGTTGGTGACTATTAAACTAACAGTAGTCTCGCTAAGTCGGGCATCTACTCGCAACACTCAACGATCCACCACTGAATGTGTATATCGTACACTCGATAGATAATACAACAATAGATATGTGAGAAAATCAAATATTATTCCATAAATGTCTATAATTTCTTCAACTTTAACTTTAAATTTGTTTAGTTTAGTCCACCCAATGTTTTTTTAGTACTGGAAAATGCATGTAGTCGAAATTAATCATTTTAGTATATACCAATAGGTTAAGGGATAGGTAAAGCTATCCTGCATGCTGCTAGCAATGTTTTAAAATACGATACCATTTGTTGAATTTTAAATGGTTTATATTTTTTGGAACGTATTATATCATTTCCCCGAGCCTTGCCGCTGTCAACTAACTGTAATTTTTTTTAGTGAGAGATGGGAATAAAGGAGCAGAAGATTATCAATTCCCGGAGTCTTTGCTAACCAAAAAGTCCTACACTGAACAATATCAACGTAACTTACCGATGGATGCCGAGTCCCTCCTCTTAGGCCGCCTATTTGGATCTCCTCAAGTCTTCAATACATTCTACAACACACCAGATGAATTCCGAGCTGGGATAGAAACCCGCGACGTTGACGAAGAAGACCAGTATGAACAGGCGGAGGATACGAAACAGAAGGTCACGCTAAACCGTCATTTAAATTTTGTCGAGGATCCCCGAATGGGTGATGGAGATGACCAACAAACACCCCCGCAGAGCAGTCGTCATCACGGAACTCCCGTAGGCTCCCGCACAGGCGATGGTAATGACCGAATGACGTCACAGTCCGGTCCACACTACAACACACCGGACGGTTTCCGAGCGGGTCAGGAGACCCGTGAAGAAGAACGAGGTGATAACGAGAGGGTAGATCTGACGTTCTCCCAAGATTACAACACGCCCGATAGGTTTCGCCAAGGGCAAGAGAGCCGAGACGATGTGGTCTTCTTGGACCAGGACCTTCGGGAGGAACTGTTGAGATTCGCCGGTGATGATGATAACGAGATCCCCGGTAATTTAGGGGAGTTCCCCGTGAAGGAGAGATTTACAGAAGGTTTTCAGGCTCAAGGGTCTTCTCGGATTAAAGGTTAGTTGAACTTTAATTATAGAACATTAATTTCAGTGGACTTGGGGTTAATCGATTTGTTTTATTTATTTGTGCAGAAATAGTAGGTACATGTCTGTGTAATACATTCCTTTTTGTCCCTACCATTTCTCATTAGCCGATGTATACTGCATACATATTAATTACTCAAGTGTTGTTGGGATGAGGAAGATAGAGTTTATAGGAAATATAGTCGCATTGGCGTAAAGTGAGTAGGAACATAATTAGGAAAATACACCCTCATCACACCCGACTATGATTTAAAGCCCCAGTTGCCTGTCTCCAGCAATCTAACCTTCTGTGAAAGTAATGACTTGGATTAAATGTTGGTAGCTTGCGACCCACCGATTGATTTTATCTCGCCCACAAATGATCTAGCAAACAAATAATGTGTTCATAAACATATACTAACAACTAATTAATATATGATCAATATAAAGTTGATGTTTTTTATTGGATATTTTTTTGCCAAATCGGCCTACCAATTTTTTTAAAAGCCGATTGGGCCCATGTTATCAAACATGTGTTAGACCACTGCCTTAGACCATGCGACCACTAAAGCGGGTTATTTTATGTTAGATTATAGTACTGGGCTAGGGATAAGGAAGGTATTAATGTAATGCAACAGTATTTGTGTGTATAGAGATTTGGAAAACTATTTAGGAAAAAACATTCTTAATATAGCCCAACTTTCTTACGAATTAAATTATTTGAAAGCTAGCGAAGACTACTGGATCTAAATTCATGTATATTCATCTATATCTTTTGATAGGTATTGGGCCTATCAATACTTATAGAATAACACTAATAATATAGTAATATGAAATTAATATTGACAGCTAAAAATAAATTTGTTTTTTATAAAATGTTTTCCAAATGCCCATTTATAAGAAAATCAAGGTGGGATTAGATACCTTACCTCCTAGTCACTGGAAAATCAAGACTAGACGAGCACGATAGTTTTTCTGCACCTACGCTGATGCAGGTTTATACAATATTATCTTTTATTTTCTTGCTAGATGATACTGCAGCTTTTATTTTATTACATTTTAGTGAATAGAACGAATATGGTGAATTTCTATGTCATTGATTGCCTTAGAATGTAAGCAGCTAGTTTCCATCTGACTTTGTTGGTTGAGTGAACTAAGGTAGTGGTTCTCAAGCTGTGGTACGCGTACTCCCAGGAAGACGCGCATGGCTTCCATGGGGTAGGCGAACAGCTCTCAAGGAAAATTAGGTAAAAATGGAAAGAGAACTAAACGTGGGGAAGAAACAAGCATGCCGGGGAATTATAATAAGACTGAGAAAAATTTTCTCCTTTGATTACCTGACAAACTTGTTCATCAGTTTTGTCAAACTATTAATTTCCCTTCGAAGTATACTTAGATATTTTTTTATTTTACTAGAACTTGTTTCCTTAGTCTTTTTAAAGTATAAAATCATTTTCTCCTAGGTAAAAAAGATAACCACAACAGTTGGAGTGCCTACCCACAACCACTTTCTGTCTATACTTAATGTACTTATAGGCAGAAAACATAATCATTTTCTCTTTCTCACCGACGTAAGGTGGCTCTTAAAAGGAAATGGTCTTGCTCATTTGATCGAAATGTGATAATAAGTTCAAGTGTTTCTTTCTGACAGCAAGTGTAATTTTAGTGAAAGATTAACAGATTAACAATAGCTTTACTTGCTAGTCTTCATGGCTGACATTCTTCAGTGGCAGAATGAGATGAATAAAGGTCTGCAGGGTAAACACACAACACTCTTAATGATTCATGACAAAATAAAAGTGTTTTTAAAAAGCCTCCAATTTGCAATAAAAGAAGTGCTTAATGGACCTTCCATTCTTTCCGTCCTCAGAAAATTTCGTATAAGATGGTGAACTTGAGCTTCACGGCTCTGTTGTCAAGAAGACTTTTAAGACTTGGCGATTATTTTTAGGACAATTTAGTCACTGATTTATTGATGTGAGACCATTTGTCTACAGTTGAAGACTCCAGTCTACAAGACTTGTTTTTAACTAAAGCAAAGGAAGAATAAATTATCGAACCGTCCTTTGATGAAATACTCAAATCCATTATCAATTTAATATATATGGCAGACTTGATTGCATTGTTTGAACGAGTTTCCTTATATCGCTGACCATGTTATCAGGTTTATGATCTTTTTCTCAACAACGTATCTATGTGAGATAAGATTTCATATATGGTGTACTTAAAAAAAGTACAGTGATAGGCTAAATTTGGAGTCGGATCTTCACTTGAAAGATTCAACTGGACAACCAGACATAAGAAAGTAGTGTCAAGCCATGCAGTAACATCGCTATCACTTAAAAACTTTTAGGATTCATTATCTCCCAGCTCCAGAGCTAGGATTACAAACTTTGAATGAAAAAAAATGCTGTTTTTGTTTATTTTTTGAACGTATTACTGAATAAAATACATAACACTTTGGTACAGACATTTACAATATATTTTTTTAATAATCATAACGATTCTTAATAAGAGATAATGCTAATACTATGAAAGTAGGGTTCTTTAAATAGCTGTAATATTTGAAATATTGCCTCATTAATTTTCCAGGTAGTCATAAAAAAGTTAAATCTTTAATTTGGGGAAATTTTTATCATGCTGTTGCATTAGACTGTTAAACATGAAAAAGAGGTACAATCTAAAAAACAAATTTGAGAACCACTGGTTAATGCGTCACTCGCGAAATATACTGGACTTAAGATGATGGAGATATCAGGGTTTGAATTTCGGTCGGGTGTATAAAGGATATTTTTCCTAATTGTTTTGCCACTATTTTAGCCACGCAAATTTGGGTACATTTAGTCTATATTATAACTTCCTCATTCCTACTCCAATATGTATTCTGCCAGAACGTGTGGTGAGATGCGGTGAAAATAAATAAAGACTAATCCCAAACACAATGAAGATACTTACTATAGCTGTTCCTCCAATGGCATTACAGTACCCACTCGTCACTTGTCTCCAGAGGTGCAGCAGTTGGCCAGCATATTTCATGACTCCAAGAACACATATCAACATCAACCCTCGAAGGGCACAGGCTACACGGAGGGAGGTCTGGTCTTCTTACCAGAACATAGGAGTACGTATGATTTAACGAAAGATAAACATAGTATTCATAATGTTCCAATATATTTGTGAATGTTATTGAAAACTTGGTATTATCTTAAAAATTTGTTATTATTATTATTATTATTATTATTATTATTATTATTATTAGCACCATGTCTTACTACACGTTCGGGTTATACGCACTTACGCTAATGTGTAATAGTAGGGTGGTTGTGAGATGAAATGGAGGACCTACAGTTTAACGTGGAATCCGAACCACGGTGGAGGCCTGGCATTCCCTTGTTGTTGTTAATGTGATAGTTGACACTAGTCGGACAATTAGTAACTGGTACTAAACTTTCACAATGGATTGTAAAGATTTTCTATGGGGTCCCCTAGAAATTTTATGTTATATGTAGATATTATTTTTATATAACTATACATATATGTATATTTACTTCGCCCACCCAAATATGGAATGTATCGTAACATGTGGTACCGATTTCAGCGATAGACAGGATACTCAAAAACAATAAGAATAGTTAATATAAACATATGTTGCATTTTGCTTTATATCAAAGCGACAGTCAAGTGATTCCACTAAACTGTTTGTTTACCATACCACCATGTTTTAGCCGATTAACCAGAAATTATGTCCTAACAAATGGATAGGTCGTGCAGGTCCTACTGGCTGGCCTGCGCACTCCCCATATTTAAATTAATTAGAATTTTATTTGTGACGCCACTTGAAACTATTTGTTTATTCAACATCCTTTACCAGCATTGAAATACTTCGCCAACGCACACAATAAGGCTTTCATCGAATCCAGCTTGCACTTGGTATTTTTGAAAGAGTGCGGCATTCTACGATATAACGGCTACTGGTCTGCTTTCAGGCCTAATGTAGCTATATTGAACATTTCCTAAATTATTAAGTAACTTCACATTACAGGAGTACAAACATGACTATAGCCCCCGGAAACAAGATCAAATGGGACATATGCTTTATGAACTATTTTAATTGTTTTTATGTTTTCTGTCCATCATTGAAGTGGGTCACACATGTTACGATAAACTCCGTACATATAGGTGAGTGGAGGGTGTGCACTAATTAAATATGATCTTTCAGTTAATAAATAGCATATTTCACTCCTTTTATCAGACCCATTAAATTGTTTCATTCCAAGAAACCTTCTTTGTACTCTGATATCTATTGAATATGCCAAAAACAATCTTTTATTTGAAATGTGATAGATCCCCAAACATATAACGAGTAGACATATTATTTGAAAGCTATAAAAAAGTAACTATATCTACTGTCACCTATTCACACGTCAATCAATGTTATCTATAGCTGTAAATGTAAAATAATATATTACCAATATTTAAAAATACCATTAATTATATATTTAAATTTTATCACTGTTGAACGCAAGAAATAAAGGAGATACAAATACCCATTAGTAAGAAAATTTTGGAAAAGTGCTCCTTTGGAAGGTTTAAAATAATTTATGTTTTATAGAAATACTAAAATAATAATTAATTAGTATTTGGCAAGAGGTATAAGCATATAAAAAGAATGGTATATGAAAAAATCCTATATATTATCGAAGTTTTTTAAATATTGTGTGTGAGCCTTTCCCATTTTGAAGAGCACATACATTTACAGGGAATTTTGGATATACCCAGATCCTCACCTTGTTAAGATAATAAATTTACACTTAATTCTTTCACCTACAGGGACTTGAACCAAATACTCTTATACAGAGTTGGATGAAGTTTAAAGAACACCCATGAGCAAGTCCTGTAAATTTAACCAACTGTAGCGAGCGAGCCCATGCTCGAGCCAGCCTCGAACAATCACCAGGCTTGGTTCACCCCTCATAGCAAGGGGGTGGGGAACATTCCACTGGGCTGAGTGTAGGGCTAAACCAGACAGGTGTAACAAGAGACAGTCGAGCAACCGGGCTGAGAGTGTCAACACTTGAGTGCGTGTTTTCACATTGTAATGGATGTGTGCGACGGAATAGAGACTTGTGTATTTAATAGACGTATTAATAAGTAATCATTCTTTGTAATGTTGTAGTTTAAAAATAATAGTAGTAAATAAGAATCGCAACAGTGGTGGCAGCGGTGGGATAGTACGTTATTATATTATACTATATTAAACTACAATGGCTAGCACTGTATTAATTCCCCAAACATTCGATGGTCAAAGTGACGTGTTCGAGTGGATCGCACATTTTGAGTTAGTGACCACAGTGAATAATTGTTCGAATGACGCAACAAAGTGCGTGTATCTTGTGGCAAGCTTGGCCGGTAAGGCGTTACAATTAGATCTTGTTTTGAACCAAGACGAACAAAAACAATATTGAAAAGTTAAAAATGGATTAAAATAAGCTCTGGCCCCGGGGAAAGGAGACTAACATTTTAAAGCCATGTTTCGTAACCGACGTCATGCACCAGCGGAACCACTCCCGTCGCTTGGGCTGGATTCTCGCCGACTTTCAGCTAAAGCTTCCCCAAATCTAGATGCGTCTGTGAGAGATGTTCTAGCCAAGTACCAATTTATAGAGGCGTTAAATGACGTGCAATTGCGTTTATTTGTGTGACAGGCTAGACATAAAACGTTGGTCGATCAATGAGATGCTGGGCGTGTGATGAAAACAGCCACCGACGGGCACAGTGCCCTCAGGGAAACGCCCAGCGGCCAGTGTGAACGAGTTCATACTGACCGGGACTTCACACGGGACCGTGAAACGCGCGAAGGCCAAGGAGGCTTCACACGGAACCACGAAACGCGTGCTGAATGGGGAAGCTTCACAAGAGATCGGTAAACGCGTGCCACCCGAGGAGGATCTACCCACAATCACGGAACGCGCGCTTACTGAGAAGCATTCACATGGGGATGGTAGAAGTGAGGTAAATTCACACGTGAGTGAGGGGCGCGAGATTGGTTCTGCATCCCCACATGTGAGCGTGGACCACGAGGATATCGACAGGTACCTTGTCACATTTGGAGTATGGAGTGTAGAGTCAGATGGGGCAGTATACGTGAACAGACATGTAGAAGGTCGCGCTGTTCATATTTTAATTGACATCGATGCCGCCGTGTCCTTAATATGCAGAGACGTGTGGGAAAGTGTTAAAGGACGCTCTAAAATGTTGGTAGCACCCACATTATCCTGTATCGTGAACGCGAGTGGAGATCCAATAAATATAGAGGGAGTAGTCAAAATGACTGTAAAGATTGGTGTATTACTCAAGTGCTACACATACTACTAGTCGTGTGTAATATTACCCAACAGTGCATTCTTGGAGTAGATTTTCTGATAAAAAATCAGGGGGATGTTTTACTCTTTAGCTCAGAGCTAAGGCTAGGTGACTCAGTGGTAGGGTTGATGACAGTTCCAAAAAAGAATAATGTGAATGTAACTAGTGTGTGGAACGTATCTGTGGACAAAACAATGATAGTACCATCAAATGGTGAGGTGTTCACTCATGGATCGGTTAACGCAGCTCAAGATAAAGTGACTGGATTGTTAGATCATTCGGCCAACCTTATGAAGAAGCACGGAGTTGTAGCTGTCTATGTATTGGCAAGTATACAGAACAAGGAATTAACAATTAGACTTATTAGCTCAGGTCCCTCGCCAGTTACATTGCGGACAGATACGACTATAGGCAAGTTCTTTGAAGTACCTCACGAGATGCAAGTCGCAACAATTTGAAAAATAAACCCGAGTGACAAACAAGTAGAAAATAATTTTGACTTGACAAAATGCAAATTGGACCAGGATGATCATCAAAGACTTTGCAACTTGTTAAACGAGTTTAGTAATATCTGCTCCAAGCGATCAAATGACCTGGGGAGAACTAATCGTATTTATCATCACATTGAAACAGGTAGTGCTATTTCTGTAGGAAACCACCAAGACGTCTCCCAACACAGCGGTGGAGATAAGTGAGCCGGTTAGGGGAGGACATAATCTCGGATGATATTATACAACCGTCGTCATCTCCATGGCGCTCTCCCATTGTCCTTGTGCAAAAAAGAGGATGGAACAACAATATTTTGCGTGGGCTAGAGTAAGCTAGACACAGTAACACAAAAGGATGCTTAACCTCTTCCACGAATCGATGATCTCCTGGACTCACTAGAATTGTTCAGTACACTAGATATGGCATCAGAGTACTGGTAATGTGAAGTGGCCCCCAAGGATCACCCAAAGACCGCATTTTAAACAGGGAAACGGAAGCTATATTAATCCAAAGTCCTATTCTATGGTGTGTGCAATGGACCTAGCACTTTCTAACGTCTAATTGACTCAATTTTAGCTGGGTTGCAGTGGAAGTCCACACTGGTTTACCTAGACGACGTAATAGTTTATGGAAAAACATTCATTGAACATTTACTTCGACTTCAAGAAGTATTCTTACGTTTGTGAGAAGCAGGGTTAAAACTAAAGCCTTCAAAGTGTCAGCTCATGCAGCCTCAAGTCAATTTTTTGGGACATACTATCTCAGGACGGGGAATTTCAACAGACCCACAGAAGGGGCGTGCTGTTGAGGAGTGGCCGGCACCAAAATACATAGAGGAACTTCGGGAATTTCTAGGAACTGATTCATATTACCACAGGTTCATTAAAAGTTTTCCAAATGGGACTGCCTCTCTTTACAAGCTTACACAAAATGTGAACGGTTTACCTGGTATCAAACCTGTGAAACAGCTTTCAAAGATCTAAAGAAACGCCTTAATTCCTGTCATGCTCTGGCATTTCCTTCACCTGAAGATAACTTTATTCTAGATACAGATGCAAGCAATATAGGTATAAGTTCTATACTTATCAGTAAATCTGATGGTGAAGAGAAGGTAGTAGCTTATAAGAGTCGCACATTGACAAAGGCAGAGCGACCATATTTTGTGACAAGAAAGGAAATGATGGCTTTAGTTGTTGCCATCAGATATTTTCGGCACTATTTATACGGCAAGCCATTTATTGTCAGAACAGACCATAGCTCCTTACACTGGCATCAATCTTTCAAAGAACCAGAAGGACTGGTTGCACGATATCTGGAACAACTTGCTGAGCTGGAGTTCACAGTACAACACCGAAGTGGCAAGTCCCATGAGAAGCTGATAGGCTATATTGGCAACCTTGC
Organism: Timema shepardi; assembly: GCA_902151425.1. Lineage (NCBI taxonomy): Eukaryota > Metazoa > Arthropoda > Insecta > Phasmatodea > Timematidae > Timema > Timema shepardi. Next base: position 33,663 of record CABFVX010003063.1, read on the forward strand.
CAATAATGTGGATAAGACAGTGCGAAGGAAGATATATTTGAAGTGCCTAACAATTTCAAGGGAAGTTTAAGTAAAGTACTGAATGTGAGTTTTCTTGCAATCGACAGCTTCGGATGGTTACTATAAGAAATACAGAAGAAACAGGAAGATATTCATATATTTAAACATGCAGCGCAGTGGTGCAAAGTGGGAGAACAGCCACCCCGAGACACAATCGTGCAAGAAAGTCATCAGGTGTTAAAACTATGGGAACAATGGGATAGTTTGAAACTAATGGACGTCTTGGTGTATCGACTGGGGGAGGGAGATATTAGTAACAACAGACTTCAGCAACTTTTACCACGAGTCCTAAAAAATGAAGTAATGGAGGCACTCCATAGTTCACCAACATTAGCTCATCTGGGATTTAAGAAAACGTTAGAGAAAGTTCGGGAGCGGTTCTATTGGGCTGGGCATCTGGAAGATGTGAAGATGTGGTGCAAAGACTGCCATGATTGTGTACGTAGGAAATCCTCAAATATTGCTGCAAGAGCACCACCCATCAATCGTCGACCAGGATACCCATTACAACGGATTTCCGTAGACATCTTGGGCCAACTACTTGAGGCAACCCAAAACAATAAATACATCCTGGTTGTAGCAGATCATTTCACGAAGTGGACAGAAGCATATTCTATGCCTAACCAGGAAACTGTGACAGTGTCAAGTATAATAATTGTGGAACTCGTGTGTCAGTTTGGAGCTCCTGATGAAATCCACAGTGACCAAGGGCATCAATTCAAAGCTAAGATATTTCAATAAATGTGCTTGTTTTTGGGAATCAGTAAAACAAGAACTATACCATACCATCCCCAATCAGATGGGTTAGTCGATAGGTTTAACCACACACTTCTAGCCATGTTGAGCCAGTGGGTTAATGAGCGACACAATGACTGGGACAACTTCCTCCCCCAAGTTATGAGAGTCTACAGGTCTAGTCAGCATGAATCAACAGGCTACACACGGTTTTATCTCATGTTCAGGCGAGATGTATGACTACCAGTCGATGTTGCATTCGGTCACCCGGAAAAAGTGTTTTTGAATGAAACTTTATTTGTTCAAGCATTGCGAAGCCGTTTTTAGTTGGCGTACGAAAAAGTCCAAGAAAAACAGGAAAACTGCCAACACTTACAGAAGACGCTTTATGGTCGACGATGTTCAGGTTCCCCTTTTGAGGAAGGGCAGTGAGTGTACGTAAAGTAACACAAGCTTTTATATATTCCATGTAAAAAAACTTGTTGAACTTTTATTTTGTTAATGAATTTCAACTAAACCAACGGGAAGTTAAAACATGTTGAGTTTCATTAAAGACGGGGAACTTTATAAAAAGTTGAGGTCAGAATGAAGGGAAAGGAAGGGCGGGGGTAAGAGATGAAGAAACATAAACCTGTGCCCAAGGGTATAGACAACAAGGGGTTTATTATTTCGAAAGGATGCTCTACATATATGGGTCTGCACAAGAAGGGAACTAAGTGATAAATCAAGCCATTTCCGTCGTAATATAAATGCTATCAATAAACTAAATAAAAAAACACATCTGCGTGAAGAAATACATTTTTACACAGCAAATGAAATAATTTAAATAAAATAGTTTTAAATATAATCATCATGAGACGTTTAACTCGAGCTTTAAAGTTAAATTTTAAAATTACATCGCTCTCCTATTATCCTTCGAGAAAAATACTTACTTAAAATCGCTGAGCTTACCGTGTTTTATTTCTTAGTAGTAGAAGTACCTAGGCGTTGCCCGGGGTAACCACGAAATGGATACCCCCTGACAACGCTTTTCTTTGTTTCAAACGGATAGAAAAATCTCATCATTTTATTTATTCCGACCCAGTTGCTAGTTAGTTTAAATACATATTTAATTCAAATTTTAAAATCCTGGCATTGAGGTGCATATTCATGCACATGGGCTAATAATTTTTAAATGTCTTCCATTTGTATGAGATAAATACTGTTCAGTGCTCATACCAGACAAACAACCTCTTCGTTTTATTAATATAGGTAGAGTATAGAGTATAGAGTATAGTTTGTAAGAAAAATAGTTTAAATGGTTTTTAGGTGACTCACCGACATTGGCAGACTAATTGAATGTATGCTAGGCTGTAATTATTAATAACTTTGGGGGCTTGAATGGGTGTCCATACATACTCATCGAATTAGTTACATTGTTAGTAGTGAAAACGATAAATTATATGAGAAGTGTGGGGAAAACAACCTGATAGTACAGTAGAGCATTAATAATTCGGACTAATTGGATATCAACCCATTCTGGATGATCGACTTGTCTAAATTTTCGAAAATACAGTAACCATAATAAAAATTTAAAAAATAGCATGGACGGGATACTTACGTAAACTCAGTGTTAAGAAAGAAACATTTTCACTTAATTTAAACAACAAAATCATATATTGTCTTTTTCTTGCTTGTATCACAATTTCTAAAGGAATATAAGGCAAACATCTAACAACGAAAAAATATTCAATTTCTATTAACATGAGTTGGGTGCATTTTTTGTCGGCCTTGTTTCTGATATTGATACCACTGTTGTTATTACTGTAAATAATATGTTTTCTTAGCGATCCGGATTATCGACGCTCTACTGTATGTAATAGTAATAGAACAAAGTCTTTTGATATTTTAACAATTAGAATAGTATGTTCAATACATTTCTGTGCCGGTTAAGTTATCACCTGATATTGCTCAGTTTAGCTCTTGTGATTAAAGGAGAGCGAGGGAGAGAGAGAGAGCTTTTGGACGTTAATCAAGAGAGAGCAAGTACTAGTAACATTATAGGAACGAGAATTTGCTGAGAGTAAACACTAATGACAATGCTGCAAATTTGATAGGTCAAACAATATGGTAATTTTTTAAATTAGTGAGACCAGTTAACATTTTATAATTGGAAAATATGACACCCATTTTGAGATCAGCTGGTTTGAAAAGTTAAAGTTGACGTCCAGCTTAGAGTCAGCCGGTTCGAGGATATATTGCAGGAGGTGTACAAAATAATTTAATTTATTCTAAGTGCGATTCAATTGTATAATTGTACCACTTTACTAAAGTACTTGTAAAAACAATAATTACATAACATTACTTAAACTTAATTGACAAAGTTAAGAGCCCATTCTACAATATAGATAACATGAATTACTTAAGTAATGTAGCTCGAAACAGGCATCGAATCGTGGTATGGTTTTATGTACTCTACTTTAGAAAACAGGGGGGTTGAGGCCAGTGAAACATTTTTAACACTATTTAAAAATGTAAAAGTGTAGAAAATTTATTATTTTAAAACTTATAGCAATTTCACTGTTAAGTGATGAATACAGAAAACTACACTTGAATGAGATTTATTATTCAAACGCCCTTCTATATCCAATATCGTTTCAAACCGTTGTATGTAATATGGACATTATTAAGGGTGTTCAAGCCTGTTTTGAATGATTTTCATAGTATTTTATTTTCTTGTAAAGAAACCATTAAATTACAGTTTTTGTAATTACTTGGTTAACAAACTCTTGGTCTAAAATAAACTTTGTTGTGTAGCTTCAATGATATTTTAGTGGCTATAAAAACTATAGTAACATGTTTATTGAGGTTTATTGCTTAATATACTTACTAACCACTTAAACTTCAATAACTAGTGAATATATAATTATATATAAGGTACACACAGACACCGTTCTCTTACGGTGTAGGCAAAAAACTGTGTATTTAGCTCAAAACAACTCCGTACTTAATCCATCCTCACTAACTTTTTACGTACTTCTCTATCCTTGCATACTCACTTCGCTTCAACAATATCCATACACTAAGTCATACATGCTATTATATCCTTAAAACTCTTGATGTTTATATTTTGACACACTCGTCTACACCATTTAGCCTTGTCTTGCATGGCTTACCCATTCATTTTGATACATACACTATACTTATATATATATATATATATATATATATATATATTTATATATATAATTCATCACTAGATCCAGACTTATACTCTCAACATTCCCAAAATAACGTAATACGCATTTTTCACATTCACTTTTTGTATTATATTTCAAATTCCACTCTTTCAGCACCCAGTCAAAACTGACTTTATCCATATATGAGATTTTTCATACACATTTTTAAAATTAATCATTCCATCCACACACATACACACAAACACACACACCCTGCTCTTGTGTTTCTACTGACAAGCCCACGTTTCACATCCATTAAACAATATTGACGGCAACACATTTTTATATAATTCCTGTTTCGATTCCACTTCATTATTTGTAATAGTCCACATATATCCAATCTGAGATGCATTCACCCGTCGGTTGATTTCAATTTTTAAAGAACATTCTGCCCAGATACACAAAATCATTTTCTTGTTATGATAGATTTCCATTAATACCTGAGTTTTGGAGACATTAACGTGAAGACTCATTCTGCCTATCACCACATTCAAAAGAAACCATTTAATGCATTCTTCAAGTCAATTTCATTCTCAGCTATTAATATGACATAATCTGTATATAGCAGGAGTGGCCAGGCTATTTGATCTTGTGATCTACTCCAGATAGGGAAAATCTATTGCGATCTATTACGGATCCGCAGGCTTATATTGTTTGTTTTAGGGGTAAACAATTCATAACCAATTTTGTATTTTAATATTAAAACTATATTACATATAAAAATTTATAATCCTTTCACACACTGAAACTGATTTTTTCATCGAGCCCGATAATAAATAATTTTCCCATTGAAACCTTTACTTTAAATTGCTGCATGACACCGCATAATCCTAGGATAATTTGTTGAATTGGATTTCATAATTATTCTTTCATAAAAAAAAAGGCAGGATTGTAAATGGTCATCAGGCGGACAACTTAGATATTTCGATTTTCTAATGTTGATTTGACGAAAATCTGCTAACACACTCTTTCATTTACTTTCTCTCAATTTAAAATAAATCAATCAACCAGGTGATCGACAAAACTAGTGGCCATGGTTGACCAGTAGATCACTATCGATAGTTTGGCCACTTCTGGTCTATAGCAGCACTCTTACATTCACATTGTCCATTTATACACCAACCACGTCCTCACAAACATCCCTCACAATCTTATCCATGAATACATTAAATAACCATGTATACATAACCCAACTTTGTCTAACACCCTGTTCAATGCGTAACCATTCGCTCAAAGCCACATCCACCCTAACGCACGCTTTACTTCCATCACGCACCGCCATAATTGTACTTATTAACTATGCATCCACACCATACACTCTCAGAACATTCCATTACAGACTCCTATTCACCCGATCGTACGACTTATCCAGATCAACAAATGCACAACTAAACTTATGCCACACATTTCTCAATCTCTAATTGTAGTGCGAATATCTGGTCTATACAATCTCGACCCAGCATGGAACCACATTGCACACCCCAAATCTCCTCCACAGTTTTTCCACGTACCCCCTCAATTAAAAGTCTCCCAAAAACATTGCCTGGAATAATCAAAATAGTAACTGCCCTAAAATTTTTACATGTACTTTTACTGCCTTTGTACAAAGGAAAAATAACAGCATTTTCCAGTCATTAAAAAAATTCGAAATCTTCGCACACACATTGAACCACTCACACAATTTAGTAAGTATCACCCTGCCCCACACTTAAGCATTTCACTTGTGATCCCATCTACACCCACAAATTTGTCGTTATTTAGTAATTTCATAGCTCTTAACAACTTTGACTCTTTAATTATTTCAGTCATTATAACATTTACCTTATTTTCTGATACCTTCTCTATGTTTTGCCATACAATGGCTCAAAATGCTCTCTCCGTCACTCTCTTTTACTGTTTTTTTTTTAAATCCCAGGTCATATCACCACGTTAATTTTGAATGCCATAAGTATTTCCTTACACTTCTTGTTTCGTTCTCTTTACTCACTGCCAGAACAACTTCTTATTTCCTTCAAAATAATTCTGCATTCTTTCTCTTTCTTTTAATCCCATTTGCTTTTCACTCTCCTCTACTACTTTCTTTGTCTTCATCTTTTTATCTTTGTATGTGTCCAACAACCTGTTGAGTTCTGTTTCACTCTTCACAATAATCCTTCGTTTAGCAATGTAAATATTGAAAGAAGGTTCAAAACGATGCTAATTTTTTTGACACCCATTTTTAGTCTTTAATTACACTTGATAAAAATGAAACAAAAATGTCGTCCTGCAGATAGCGCGACAGAGCCTGGCAGCATGCGCTCCCGGGCTGAGCAGGCGGTCCTTCAGGACGTCCTGGATGATGGTCTGGACGAACTGTTAGGAGAGTACGACGCCGTGGATGCGGGTTTCAAACGCCGGGAAAGGTTGGACGTCAAGAAGCCAGGTCCACAGTTCAGCACCAACAACTACGCCTTCCACCACGACGGTGGGGAAAAGGTATATCTGACGCCTCGAACAGCAGTTATCCTGATGGTCTCACATAGTAGTAATAGTATAGTACTTTGTTTATCGGACTGTTTAGCACTCCTGACTGTCTCGCACAACGATGATAGCATGGTGGCTTGGTAAATTGAATGTTTAGTATTTCTCACTGTCACACAGAATGGTAATAGGTGATAGATAACATAGTAGTTTGTTCAGAACTACTGTCTCTCTCGTGTAGCAATGATATCAGAGCGGTTCGGTTAGCTGACTGGTTAGCATTCCTGACCATATCGCACAACAGTGATCACGTAAAGACTTGGCGTGCACTTCTAACAGTCTTGGCTGTCTGTCACAACAGCCTTGTGGAAAAACGATTAACGTTACTTGACAATTCGACAACCGAAGTGGGTAAAGTGAGCCGTGTGTTTATTCATGTGTTCGGAAAGGGCAAATAGGTTATCCTAATTCATATAGATATAGATATATTACATGTCCCGGACGTTTAAAGACACAATTCAACAATATGAAACAAGTTATATTTAAACAAAATTTATTTTACAAAATAAATCAACTCGACAGACATAAACAGTTTGTTGTTCCTATTTGTTGCAGGAGGAAGCAGCTACTGATAAGAATGGTCGCAGAGCTCAACTAAATATGCCACGACCAACGTCTCGCCGAAATTCAGGTAGGCCTCGTTCGGATTGGACTATTACTCTAATGGGGTAAGGATGGGGAAGGGAGCATTTTAGAGGTAGTGTACAGGCATTTGAGTAGAATGAGAGTGGGAAACCACCTAGGAAAAACTACCTTGGTAGACCCGATAAACACTGAGATTATGGCAGAAAAATTTCAATCTAATCCCTGACAAAAAAAAGTTTCTTCAACCTTTGTCCATATTAAAGTTAAAATTAATTTGTTTAAAAAAAGGGATGGGTCGCTCCAATCTTCAATTCTTTGGACTTTATAATTTTTAAGAATATTTTTTATTTGAGGTTTCAAAATAATTTCAGATTCGAGATTTTAATTTATTTAAAAAATCTTTAGTTTGAATTACTTGTTCTAGAGATATTATGATGATTTTTGGTGATATAGTCCATTATAATTATAGGAGAAACCTAACAAGTCCCCAAAACCACTAATTAGCCTCTTAATTCAAACCCAAACAGAAATTAAGAAAATAAATAATACCATTGTAAGGAAATTGATCTCGTTTTTTTATAATTTCATATCAAGATTCGGATTCAGGATTTGTAAGTATAATTATTAATATTCGGATTCAACCTATCCTTGTTTATGAGTTTTTATTACAACTTTTTCCGATCTTCAGACGGGAAGTAATAATAAATGCCTTACTCCCCCTTCCTAAGGGTCAACCATTGTTCCACCTACCATCCGTATGCTGCGAAACTTCCAATGATGAAACAACTTACCATCCTCTCTCCCCTCATTTCCACTTGACGGTTGAAAATATATTGGAAAAGATGAGCAGAGCTACATTTAATATACTTTAAATATTTTAGATAAACAAAAATCATCTAAACTCTAAAGAGTTCGAATCAACGAGTTTCTGGAAGTCCCCTTTTTTACTCTCGATGTATTTATAATATAAGTCGTATACCAGATTCGGTGAACACATGGTCTAAGGCATCACTTTCATTAAAGACAGGACTGCTGATGACTGGAAGATCGGGTTTTTATCCCGGTCAGTTGAGGATGGCTTTTCCTAATTAATGGTTTTCTTCTCTGTCTCTCTCTCTCTCAATCTCCACGCAAATTGGGGTATACCTCATCTAAATTCAACCTTCCTCATTCCTAGCCTATTAGCGTAATGAGTACATAGGTAGTAAAACACGGCGCTAAAGCAAATATAAATAATGTAGGTCACATTATATAAATACAGTAAAGTAGAGCGGCGATTAGTCGGATTGCCAACTAACCGAAACACCACAACCAAGGAATGTCGGCTCGGTATTCACTGTAAGCCCTCTTATTCTTTCTGAGTCATTTTACCCCAAGGGATCTTTATTTATTATAATGATATCATATTTATAAATTAATATTTGATTAAATATTTTGGTTAGTAGTTTTTTATTATTATGGTTTATATCTTGATTATAACAGGAAATTATAGTTGTGTTTTATTTGGTAGTGTTTTTTTCCTTAATCCACCATCAAATATGGTTGTTTATTTTTTATTTGTAGCACTGCGTCTTACTACCCGTTTGAACTATACGCTAGTGGTTTTAGGGATTATAAAGGCTATATATAGAGGAAGTGTACCAGTATTTGTGTGGAGGGATAATGGAAAACCATTTTGGATAATCCACGCTCATTACACTTGACCGAGATTCTAGCCTCGATCTACCCGTCATAACACAAGAGTAGTGCGTTAGACTTTGCGGCCACCGAAGCGGATGTTAGCGTAATTAAATTTTTTACAACCCATTTGGGTAGTGATACGCGTTGTAAAAAAAATAGTTAATTTTAATGAGTTACAAGTAACCCGATAAAACATAATACTTTTTATGCAAACTTTACTTTAATTAAATAGCTTAACCTAGGACAAAACAACAAACATTACTTATCCAAGATTCGATCAAGTAATTTGAATATTTGTGGTGATAGGGTTGAAATTGATGTACACCCTGTTTACCCTGAAGGATAGTAGTCTCACCTTGATGGCTTACACTATGGAGATAGAATCATAGTGTAATATATCAAGGTAAGAATGATACCCCTCAGAGTAAAAGAAGTGTATCTATTTTCAAATTGGGAATACTTTATATTGTATTATCCATGATTTTTTTTCTATTTACGTGTTTGTAATTGTGTAGGTAATGAAGAAACTGTATCAAACGGCCAAGGAGATGACGAGACCAAAGATAATCAACAGGTATGTCGGACTGTGATATATAATTGGTTCACGGCAGATTTGTTTTCTTATAACAGTTGAAAATCCACTAAAAATATAGTCCCTTATTAATCGCTGTTGAAATGACGTTTTTTGATTTGAAAAGTGAAATTACACATTTTAAATAACTCATCAAAGTGACTAATAATATTTGAAGATATTTTTTAAGTAGCTTTTCTTAAGAAAAGTCATAGCTACCGTGAATAGACAATATCATAATACAGTGTTTAAAATGTGCCCTAGACATCTATTCAGAACTTGTTCCAGGGATATAATAAGGGTTGAGCCGCTTTTTAAGTTTTGATATTGCCTGATTACCAGTTCATCCAAACCAAAATACTTTATTTGCATTCTCCCAGTATGGTATATGCAATTTTTTTTTACTTTAAAGAATTTGTTATTTTTACTGCTTTATATTAAATTCTTAACATAAAACAAATATGGGAGTACTCTTCACAAAATCACTTGAATTGGAGATAAAACTAATATTTAACGCTTGATTATGTTTTTATACTTCAAATTTTCTGAATTATTGTTTAATGTATATATATATTTTTAATTTACCTGATTTATCTCTGAATAAGTTATTTAATCACCAAATTTCCTGACATTCTCATGTTTTACCAGTTTTCCAGGAGCTTGTAAGCCTAATTATACTAGCGTATCAGAATATACCTAAAATAACTTTTGTACACGTAGGTAGTACCATAGTTTAGTTATTGTAAAGTGAAAAACAAGTTATTCTATTAAAAAAAGATCATATGATCAAGACGCGTTCATTATAATATTTTCAAATATCTATTTAATTGATAAAATATGGATTTTACACCCAGAAACAGGGATTATAGTAATATTATATTTAAATATATAATTTCAAAAATCCTTATCAAATTTAATTATGTTTGAAATTGATAAATAGTATGAGGCTACAAGCGGAGAAGCTAAATAAATCTTTCTCATTGAAGAATTGAATAACATCGTCATAAAGATATATACAAAAAACCATTTCAGCCAACTAGAATTGAGCTGACCTCACGAATAAAGGAATAATTTTATAATCGTATATTCCCTTTAATGATTTTCGAAATTACTTTAAAAACATTTATCTTTAAGTGTATACGTACAACACACAATATACATAAATTTCCTTTAAATAATATTAGTCTGGAAAATTACTGCAGAAATTCAGAAGAATTATGCACGTTGGAAAAAAGCGATTTCTCGGTTGTTTCGTGATATGGGGTCAGTTAACATAGATTTAAATATGTGAGGCCTCAACTACATCACCCCAATCACTTTTCACAACCCACCAAATAAACACTAAGGCTAATGCGTTAGCAAACTTAGCCATCTGTTTTTCGACTTTTATGATGTGTCCATGATTGGTTTTAAAGGGTCATGAAGTCTCGTATGTGTTATACAATCTTGATCGACTATTTATAAATGGCCGCTACTAAGTTTTAGTGGGGGTACGGGGTAGTTTGGGGTGGAAAAAAGTTTTTAACCAGAAGAAAAAATATTTGAGGACGTAACTTTCTTTTAAAAATAAAACAATGGGGTTTTACAAAAACATACAGAAGAACACTATGCAAAAATTAGAAGGGGTTAAATTCATGTGGGAGGGGGTTGGGGGGGTTGGGAGTGCAATGAAGAAGGAATCTTCGAGAACGTGCCATCTTCAATCAAACGTGGGCTGTTAAGGTCACAGCTTTTAATCAAACTTGATTTTTAAGGCCAAAACTATTAGCTCTATCACACGTTTAAAACGTTCAACTCCATTAAAGGGGTTAAAATCTCTACTAAAGGGAAAAATAAAAAATCAATATAATTTAATTAAAATAGTTAGAACGCAATAAAAATGACTAAAAATACATTTTAGAGCAGCTCGAGTAGTTGACGAATTTTTGAGATTTCTTATATCCCATGATTTAGACGAAAGTCTACATCATGAAGATTACCCTTCAACGAAAAAACGTTTCACAGCCATGTTCAAAAGTAAACAAAAACCTTTGGACAAATGGGCAGCCCTTTCATCGACTGTAGTGAGGAACTGGATTCAAGGCTAGTAGTGAAAACCATAGGTGTTACAAAGTTGAAGATTATTCAAAATTTGGGCCTGCAGGAAGCTCAAGAATTCTTACAACTATGTCTCGTGGATCGCACTGAATATATAAATGCAGCAGTAAAAAAAACCTTCTCTTCAACAGGACAAGTGGTGGAAGCGCTCTATATCATAGCCAGGAGCAGCTTCTTTCGGTTAAGTGGGACAGAACTTTGTTTTTGCTTCTTTGAATCTCGTGCCATATGCTTCAGGGAGATCTGTACGAGTTCTTTCGCCATCAGAATCAGATCTACCCCCCAGCACTTTCCAAAAATAGTGATTTGCGCTTTGGAAAGAAAGCCGATCTTGTTGATTGCCTCAAAAATCTTCTGCCTGAAGAGTACCTTACCCTTACTCCAGATGTATACATGATCATTATTGATGGAGCCACAGCAGCAATTATTGTGCACCCAGATGGTGTACAAACGTTTTTCAGCTATGGCAGAAGAAAAGTCGACTCAGCGTCTCAACAGGTAGGCTAGTCGTTGTTTTTGATTACTATAGGTCACATTTGCTGAAATGCACAATGCTTCAGAAAAAAAGGCAAGGGTGTTTGGCGTTATGTTGAAGTAGATAAGGTAGTTCCAAGAAACTCTAAAGATTTTTTGAGATACGACAGAAATAAATAAGAACTATTCCAATTTCTTAGTGATGTCATTTGTGCGTAAGAATATTCAATAATGGTTGTGGCTACTCGTCTTCAGATCATTCTATCAAAGACCCCTATGGACTTGTCACGTTTGACACCCTGTAGCAATGAGGAGGCAGACACCAGGATGCTACTTCACACCGTAGACGGAATCTCAAAGAGCTTCAAGGAGATTTTGATTCAAACTGTGAATACATACGTAGTTGTGCTCGTCACTGCTCTTAACATCTATCTGATAGGTTGCGAAAATTCCTGGATTGCTCTGGGTACCAGAAAGACGTACCACTTCATTGGCATCCATGCTAGATCTCGAAAGTTAGGACCTGACCATTATGCTGGTCTTTTGGCGTTTCACTCCTTAACAGGATGCAACACGACCTCCACATTCAAGGGAAAAGGAAAGAGGACAGCATGAACGATCTGGAATGACCTCCCTTCAATTAACGTAGCCTTTTACGTTCTCTCCGATTTGATAACTCAAGACAAAATATAAGTGTTTACATTGGTAGATTGCTTAGTTTTTGTTTTCTACAATAGAAGCTCTGAAGATGACAGGGTCAATGAGGTAAGGAAGAGTCTTTTCACCGAGAGACATAGACTAAGAGATATAGAAAACATCCCGCCAACTCAAGATGCGTTGAGACTTCATACATTCCTAGTATCATTCCAAGCGGGCCATGTTTATAGGAAAAATCTTGAAAAAAAACCCGTAGCGTCCTGATCCAGCTAACTTTGAGTGACACAGATCTGATGCAGAGCTGGCCCCGTTACAATTACTTTTTGGGTAGCCTGTGGCTTTTAGGTGCCCATTTAGGTGCAATTTAGGTGTCATTTATGTGCCCATTCTTACAATTTTTTACTTCCCTGGGTGCAGTGAACTTCATTGGCGGGTGCAGTGAACCTCATTGTCATGTGCAGCTAAGGGTTGCCAATACATTATTTCTTGCAGTTGCCAATTATTCTGCAGCAACAAATGTGGATGCGTAAGGGCAGGATTTCCTTGTACGAGATTTTTCAAGTTGGGTGGTTGTGGTGAAGACTGAAACGCGAGTGCCTTACAGATTCCGCAAATCATTCCTAATTCATGTTCATTATTCCTTGAAAAATTCAATTCGATTGTGCGTTTTTATTCTTTTGTGATAGAATATAAGTTGGGTGTTACCTAAGCTATAATTTTTAATAACGCATGTAAATTTTCTTTCTGCACCTGTAATAAATTTGCATTTAATATGAATGCTACCATGATATTTAATGGTGGCTAATACATTATTCATTTTATTTTCAGTTTCAAAATAAAGAAGAGACTTTTTCTAAACATAATTATACTCACTGTTGCTTAAAATAATCAAAATAAGCTGTAAAAATTATTGTGTTTAGTCATAAAGTACAGAGCGCTAAACTTGATCCACGCCTTTTAGGGGTGGTTTCAACTCCGATACAGGGATAAAATGCACCTTTACGTGGAAAAATTGTACTCTAAAATTTATTTTTAGTCATTCGTATTGAGTTTTCATTGTTTTAATAAAATTATATTGAATTTTTATTTTTCCCTTTAG
>CABFVX010003063.1:47364-76959 GCA_902151425.1 Timema shepardi
GAGGGGGAGGCTCGACCCATTTAATGGTGGTTGACGTTTAAAACATGTGATGGAACGAATCATTTTGGCCTTAAAATTGATATTTGGTGAAGAGTTGTGACCTTACCAGCCCGGATAGCGCTTTCTCGAGGATTCCTTCCTCGTTGCACTTCCACCCCCAACCCCTCAACCTTTCTGAAGTTTGCGTAAAGTGTCTTGTTTATTTTTGTCAAACCACATTGTTTTATTTTAAAAGGAAGGTCACTACTTTGGATATTTTTCTTCCAGTTAAAAACTTTTTTCCACCTCCAAAGTAACCATTACTCCACTAAAACTTAGTAGCGGCCATTTATAAATTGTTGATCAAGATTGTATAACAAATACGAGGCTTCGCGACTCTTTAAAACAAATTATAGACACTTTAACTCGTCAGAAAAGTCGAAAAACAGATGGCTAGGTCGGTTACACGTTTTGACACTTGAGGGTTTATTTGGGGGTTTGTAAAAAGTGATAGGGGGATGTAGCTGAGGCCTCCCACGTTTAAATCCCACATTCCGATCCCAAATTTAAATCGATACCTCAGATTACGACAAAACCGAGAAATCGCTTCTTTCCCAAAGTGCTTAATTCATGCAGTAATCCTCCGGATTAATTATTTAGTTTTCTGGCATCAGATCCTGGCTCTCCACGTTGTTCTGTCCTTGGCAATCCTAATCATTCTTCTATAAATGTCTACCACTTTGAGGGTATCTATTAACTGCTACTTTCTACGTCCTATTACGCTCTTAATATCCACCATTCCTTACATAACATCCACCAGTGGCATTTCCCTTCTCAGCCAGTGTCCAATCCTGTTTGTAACAACCTCTAATGTCCTCTTTTCCCCCAGCTCTATTATTATGGAGTGAGTTTATTTTATAAGTCAATTAAAACAAGGAACACATTGACTAATAAAGAGATTTATAATTTTCCCCCACCATTTTAGTTTGAACACACTTATAACTTATCTGACAATGTACAAACTTATGTTTTTTATTAGCCTAAAATTTATGCTTTTTAAATAACACATAGGAAATTCTTTTTTTCTAAAAGAGGTGTTTGACGTGTTAGGTTCAAACCGTGTATTACGTATTTTAGGATGCCACACCTCACGAGTCCCCTGAGAAGAAAGAGGTGGTGTTTTCGGCAGGGGTACCAACTTCCACGGCTTTGCGGTACGACGTAGTCGACACAACCTACGCTTACGTAGCCTTCAAGACAAGGTAAAACTGTCGCAAAAACCGTCATATAGCGTGTATACAAACATTTTTAGATTGGATCCTTGTAGGAAATGACATATAAACGGTCTAGAGAACAATTCACTTAGCACCTTATCTCAGTCAGTAGTGCAGCTGTCTACTGAGTTAAGAGTCCCGGGTAGGATTGCAAATAAATGTGAAAAAATGTATCATTGTTAAATTTGGGTATTTACCTTTCTCAATGATGAATTTACCGCTGATGGATGGGATATTGCGTCTTTTCTAGAATTAATCTAGTTTGTAAGGACATATTGTGCTCCACATGTGTCAATCTCGTGTTATAATCAATTATTATTACTGATCTGGGAATACCAGAGTTTAAATCACAGTTTGGTGTAAAAGTGTGGTTTAATATAAATCAGGTATATACCCATGGCCCATGGGCCACTTCTGGCTCCTTTTTTTTTTTTTTGCCTGCCAGCTCTAATTGAAATAATTTTAAGTTGTTGAACTAAACAACAAATTAAACACTTGTAGCTGACGTCAATGATCGCTAGCTTCCATAAATTTCCAAATTGGTATTTATAATGATACTTGTGTAATGGGTGGGTATGGGTGCGTATGTGTATATGTTATACTATATTTGGGCACAAATTTCATTAATGGCCCCCTCCCTCCCTCAGCCAATTCCTCAACAACTTATGTGGGCCTCAATCAGGGAAATGTTGTACATAAATTATCTAAATGGTTTCACACTCTCTCTACACGCAAAAACAGGTACATTTCCTTTAATATTCTAGCTTGCTCAGTCCTACTACCCCAACATAATTAATGTAGGCGTATGGCTCATACGGGTACTGCGACACAGTGACAAAACCAAGCACAAGTATTGTGCTGATAAAAAGAGTTGGTTTAGAAAGTGCAATTTAAATACCCAGAATAAATTACATTTAACAAGTCACTCGGGATATGTTTACTCGTTAAATGGGAAACATCGTGTGTCTTCTAGTAATTACGACATGGATTTATATTTTTAAACTAGTTAATTAGTAAAACTATTAAAACAAATTTTTTATTATTACGTTAATGTGTAATGTTTATAGTGATTGTGAGATGTAATGGAGGACCTACAGTTTAGCGTGGCCTCCAAACCACGGTGGATGCCTGGCATTCCACAAGTTGTGATTAATACACGTCTTGTCAGAGGTGAAGTAAGGGTTTGGCAATCAAATAAATCTGTGCTGGGACCGAAGAGTGAACCCCGGGCCCCCAGTTCAGAAGCCCAACACCATACCCCTAAACCGCCACATCACCCTAAAAAAATAAATTTAAGTTGATCTTGTAAAATGTAAATATAACAAAATGTTTCTAAATCAAATATATTACATAACTACCTTTTCTTGAATATTTAATATTTTAGTATAAATCAGAATAAATACAAAAGTTATAAATGTGTTTTGTAATTTCTGAAGACAATGTTTTGGAATTTTGAAACAAAACAATCGATTCGCTGAAACATAAAATTCATTATTAAAATTATTACTCAAATTGATGGTTTTAACTAAAAAGAAGGTTTTATATAATATTTATTCAAATCGCTCAGCGTGCCATTGAAAATCGTTCTACGTGCCAATCTTGGCACGTGTGCCATAGGTTACCGACCATCGTTATGTACCATTAGAGATTAAGATAGTCTGTTTCAAAGCAGTTTATTTTTGCTAGGAGGAGAGAGACAAAAATAAACGCGGTATTGAATCTTCTTTAGAATATTATTATTATTATTATTATTATTATTATTATTAGCACCGCGTCTTACTACCCGTTCGGGTTATACGCACTTACGCTAATGTGAAATGGTAGGGTGATTGTGAGATGAAATGAAGGACCTACAGTTTAGCGTGTAATCCGAACAACGGTGGAGGCCTGGCATTCCCCACATTCACAAGATGTCTTGTCAGAGGTGAAGGAAGGGTTTGGCAACAGATAAATCTTTGCCGGGACCAAGGATTGAACCCCGGCCGCCAGCATAGAAGTCGGACACATTACCCCTAGACCGCCAGGTCACCTTCTATAGAATAGGTTTGCCAAGTTTAACACGTGTCGGGAGGTCAAAAGAAGCTAACGATATAGACAAAGATTTCAAAACCATATACAAAGTGTTCGGAAACACAACTGGTGTACAACAGGTTGCATATGAACTAGGCACATGGCACTACACATCTCGACATCTTGAAACACAGCAGCAGAACATAACCCAGTTAATAGTAAACACCACAACAAACAATCCATCTAGAAATGCGAATACGTTCTGAGGGTCATCATTAACGGCCTTATATCACAGAAAGTGGTCTCCATTATTACATGTGTAGTTACTCTTGCTTAACTCCTATGCAACTTTCTGTACATGCATGTTCGACAGCTTTGCTATCCCGGCACCATATGCCGGAATTTTGAACACAATTTAATGGTATTAGCATAGGTTTCCAGATGTAAATGTACAGAGATTTTGTATTACTTTAGTCCAAACAATCTATATGTGCAGTTTGGGCTATGAGTTTCCAAACATTCTGTATATTATATTGCAATAAAAATAATCAAGTATTTGATGATGACACAGAAGAGTTTTGAGCCCGTTGAAAACCCGTCTAAGAAAGAGTGGAGATGACAACGCTAGTAAGTCATGGAATACTCGTAAAAACCCAGACTATAACTAGGCAGTGGTTCTGATGGTGGAAGTATTGCAGACAATGACTAGTGTCATACAGGCTCACCAGTTTAATTCTGTGTGTACTAAGTTTAACGAGATCCTTTACTCGTTTGGGCAAGACTCTGGTGGTTCTGGGGCAGGGTTTAAAGTCAAGGGGAAGTTTTCTTTAGTATTTTTAAGGGTGTGCGAAGATAAATTATATTTGTGAAGCAAAGATTGAAACTTTAAAAACAAAGTCGATGTCAAATATAAGATTTTTTTGTCATATAGCACTGCTTTTAAATAAGCTAAATAAGCTAAATAAGCCCTATTATTATTGATTATAGTTGTTTACCAAATCAGCCTTTAAAATATCTGGATTAAACAATTTAATGTCGAGAATGATTAACGTAATATTTTGTTTCAGCATCTATGAGTGGGAGAAAGGATCCACCATTGTGAAGAAAGTAGCTGAGCTACTTAAACTGCCATTTAAGACATTCAAAAACATAAGGTACAACTATTTACACATAATATTCATACACCCACCTATACACTTTATTCTCCTATGCAAAAAAAAAAAATAATTTACAGGTTTTTCAAAGAATACGTTCCAAGAAAAAGATTTAGCGCACATTTTAAACAGCTGAATGTTCATAACCTTTCGTAGTAGCCTCAACAATGTAAACATATCAATGCTATTACGCATTGCGTTTCTAATATTTAATATACTCTAATAACTTTTATATATTTAGATGTCTCGTGTTGTATACAGGGTGGATAATAACGAGGTGACTTTCAAAGTTGGCCCAAACGCTCAGCACCTGAATGCTTCCGAAGTGGCTAAAAGAATAGGTGAGTGTGACCCATTAATACCTGTAACTATAATAATAATAATAATAATAATATTTAGCACGGCATCTTACTAACCGTTCGGGTTATACGCTATAAGTACTAATTACTCTAATGGATT
The DNA here is from genome assembly GCA_902151425.1 of Timema shepardi. NCBI lineage: Eukaryota > Metazoa > Arthropoda > Insecta > Phasmatodea > Timematidae > Timema > Timema shepardi. The sequence continues at coordinate 52,241 of CABFVX010003063.1, forward strand.
AGGAATTGGGAAGGTTGAATTAGAGGAAGTGAACCCGCATTTGCGTGGAGGGAAAGTGGAAAACCATCTAGGAAAATCCATCCCTAGTTCACCCGACCGAGATTCGAACCTCGATCTCCCGCTGTAACTATACTATTAGTATTTAATTATTACGGTGGTGTCACAACTTATATTCAGGTTCATGGGGGTTCGAAGGTCACGGTCGACAACAGCTCAGCTGTGCCGTACTTTCCTATAATTATAATGATGTTCAGTGCTCACATCAACATCGAGTATTGGTACTCCATGCAGTCCATTAATTACATCGAGTACATAGATAAAAAAAAAGTGATCAGGCAGTATTAAGATTTTAGAGGGATGACGTGAACAATGATCATGTCGATAAATTACATGTATATCAGGTGGGTTGGTTTCTAAGCAGCAGCGAGGCAGTGTGGCAGCTTTTAAACTTCTCACTACACGGGCAGAATCCAGCGATGAATCAATTAGCCTGTTCACTTGGAAAACCTGCAAGGTGTTTATTTTAATGCACGTAACCTGCAATAGTGCGTCAAAAATTTTCCCATCACCAGTTTGGGCGGCTTTCTTTCTACTTTGATGATGACTTGGAAATGCCCAAATTTTACTCATGGAATATTTCTCGGAAGGAGAGGAGGTGACGTATGCAAGGTGCACCTTTACAAGGATCCCCAGGAATTAGAGCAGAAGAATCTCTGGGACGTGAATACACCAGGCATGTGAGTAACTTTGAATATTACTGCTTCATATTACTCATTTATGCAATCAGCGGACCTATACATCTAGGAGACTTATAAACTTTCAACAATCATGAATATGGAACCTATAGAATCATGTGCAAGGTGCTGTGATTGCTGGGAAAAAACAATAGAACCATCTGTGATTTACCAGTCGCCATCCAAAATCAGGCAGCATTTTGAAATTTCTGTGGGGATATACAGCTTATCGAATCCTTTATAAATGTGGGAATGGTACAATGAAGCTATGGCCGAAGATATTATGTATATACTCTATCACATTCAACCCTATTTGAAATAAAGTGAGGCTATTTATGACGAGGCTTTCACATATATGGAATATCAAGTCAGGTCGTTTGTTGGTAAATATTCGAGCCAATTTGGTACACCCAGACCGCAATGTGCCGGAGTAGCATCTATTGATATAATAAGAGAGGTCGATTACGATGCTAGAGCATTGAAAGAGGAAGTGATAATGACGGTGCTGCAATTACTCCCCGAACAAAATACCATATTTGACATAGTATTTCACAAAATTGACAGAGGAGTAGGAACATTGTTCTTCGTCGATAATCCTAGTGCTACTGGCAAAACATTCCTTCTGAATCTGATTTTAGCGCATATTCGGAATGGTAAAAAGGTATCCGAAGCTTTGGCCTCTGCAGGCATAGCTTCTAGGCTCCTTACAGATTGCCACTAAATATTGCATGGAAAGAGTCACCCAACTACAACATCAGCAAAAATAGCGGCCAGGGTGCCATGTAACAGTAATGAAGTTGATTGGTGTGTGCACTATGTCGTACAAATGATTAAACTGAGGCCTGTAATGCAGTCTAAAATATCTCAGGAGCAGTTCAGAAATTATTGGAGGGATGGCGTGATAATGTCTGCTGTCTTCAGACATAACTTGCTAGAAATATCGAGAGGTACACCTGCAGATGAGCTTAACACATGTTTCAAGGCATCTTCTTTATAGTAGAGGGCTACATAAATAAATTTGTTCACAAATTTGAGAGTGCAAATGTTAAACAACACAATATCTGTCACATATGCAAATTAACTGCTGAAAGTAGGATAGTATTGACTAAAGACGGACACGCAAGGGCAAATAACTTATGCACCGTGGTGTCTTCGGTAGAGGAACTAATTGCTAGAATTTATCCCAAAATAGACAAAAATGCGAGTGATGAAAAATGGTCAATTGGTCTTTATCCAGACCGATGCACTTCCCTTGAAGAACCTTCCTCGTCCTTACTTCTCAGATTAAACAAGTGTTATATGTATCTATTAAATGTAATAATTAAACAACTAAGTTTTAACTATCACTAAATGTGTTTTCAGTGGACATTAAAGAAGAACTTCATACTCAAACCGGAGTTGAGGTTACCTCCGCTGGGATAGGAGATAAGGTAAGTCAAGGAGTCAAACCATCTACTCGCATGAGTGATCGCACGATATCGCACGTCACTCTTATGTTAGACTGGATTACCCGGGACCGGGATACTAGAGTTTGAATCTCGGTTGGATGTACTGATGGAGTTTATTTTCCCCTAAATGTTTCCACATCCTCTCTCCACGTATATGCAGACACATTCCCTCTAAAGTCACAATCTAGGGACAGGGGTGCGGATGGTCGAATTTAAAGGAAGTGTATTTATTTAAAGGGAGAGTGGGAAAACATTTAGGTAAAACTATATTAGAACCCCTCCCCTATCACTGCCAAACCAGACTAGACCACACTGGTGCCTTTGCCTGTATGTCCACTGGTGCGTGGGGAAATTCCCTTTATGTGTGTAAATGTGAAACGAAATTTATATGACACTATTATGGAAGCGTATTCGAGACTATGAGAACATTCTAGTAAAAAGATATTCTTACACTCGTTGTCGATTTGTTTCTAAAACATCTCGTTTAAAGATAAATACTTGGACGATACAAAGGAGCGAATATAAATAATGGAAAGTCTGTGAGATATTTGCTATACCAACCTATTCCGCATAATATATTATACAATTGTTTCAGCATTCATAAAAGAAGTATAAGTAGTTTTTGAAAAAAATATATTTCTTTTATAAAGTAATATGGTTTTGTATCCGATACTAGACGTTTCTATGAGAATATATTGCATTAATTTAGTTTAGATGTTAGATTGTTAAACTGAAGACAGTTCAGAAAGGGAAAATAACTTTCAATTTTTTAAATTGTTGAAACCTAACACAAGATCCCAAATTTGATATTGTTCACTCTCGCAGAATATTCCTCATTGTATTCTTAAGATGAGAAGGTAAAATTCAAACAACCTCCTACATTCCCACCTCAATATATGTGGGTATAGACCGAACGGGTAGTTAGCAGTGGAAAATATGAATAAATAAAATAATTAAGGTATTTGTAACGTTGGCAACATGGATAAAGGTATCAGTCTCGTTCAGTCTGGATTTTATAAATCAGTGAAGCTAGGATTTTAATTACTTCAAGGTTTACGTGGATTTTCTACTCTCCTTAGACCTAAATGAGGTATATTCTACGACCTATAAATTCTAACTTTCTCATTCCTACACTATTCGTTTTCATATAACACGGACGTGTAGTAAGACTTGAAAAGCAAAAAAAAATTAAGGTACTTGGTGTGCACTTAATAGACACGGTTGTATAAAAGCGCACACACAATCCGACCCACCAAGGTCAGCAACACACAACACTGAACAACAAACTGACTCAGCTCAATGCCAATATACTTTTCTTAAACCTAGGAGGCCAGGGCTTAAATCCTCACCGGCAAGGCCGTAGCCAGCCGATAATTTCGGGGGGGAGGGGGCATATCCCCCAATTGATAGATGCTAGTTTAAAAAAATATATTAAACAACTCTAGAAGTTATCTGAAGTGTGTTTGCAACATAACACCTAAACTGCCTAAGGATTGAAAACATTATAAATATTATACACTTCTAGAAGCTCTCTGAAGTTCTTTTTGTGGTAACACAGCCCCCCATAAATAGAGCTATATATATTTTATTCATAAAGATCTGGGGGGTTTGAACCCCCCCTCCCAAAATTCCCCCCGGCTACGGCCTTGCTCCGCGGGTTCACTGGAAATGATTTCCCCCATTAATATTTTACTTTATAAACCTTCTCCAAAAATAATTTGATTACACTTACACTTAAATCCACTCTACTCATCCTGTGCATTTATAGTTGTTAGTGTAAGCTACAAATATACAAAAGAACAACCTAGCTATAGTGTAAGGAATACTATGCTTGTGTACTAAGGCCTTAAAAATATTTTTATATATTTTAAAGAACCTCTTGGAACTTAAATAATGAGTATTGTAAAAAATATTATAGCAATTTAGTACCGATTCACCCGCATCATTGGTCGTGTGGTCTAGATGCGTCATTTACATGTAGATTGCTGAAGACCAGAAGATTAGGTTTAAAATTATTATGGTTGGCTGTTTTTAATAATTTTTTTCCTAAATTGTTCCCCACTATCCCTCCCCGAAAACGCGGATACGTTTAATCATTATATTCCACTAGCGTAATTAATGTATGCGTGAATAAGACCCAATCTGATACAAATATCCGGTAAATAAAAAAATAGATTAACAACATTTACATGGTGTAACGCCTTATTTTTGGAAGCAATGTTGAATCAATGGCCCCAGGTTTGATTTCCAAAAAGACTGAAAAGTAATCACAATAATAAAAAGACGTTCAATGAACTGGGTGCTGTGCCACACAAATAGTTTAATTATCTTGAAAATCGTGTGCCATTTTAATCACTTGATTTAGAAAGAGCACAGTAATAATAATAATAATAATAATAATAATAATAATAATAGTAATAATAACATACGCGCCCATAAGACGCATTTCCTATTTCAACATTATTTACTGGAATTGGTATATACAACTTAGTTCTTGTTGAACATGTATCTGTGAAAGGTTAGCTACGAAAGTTCATGGGGGGCCTAATTGAGTTACTTACACAACATCCGTTATTTGCGATCACGATACAGGTAAGAAAAGTAAGAAACTTTTCAATGGAAGTGGTATCCATGGCAACCAAAGATTGATTTCTTTCTGACGCAAAGTGCAAGATCAATGCTCGACGCGATCTTTCAAAGAGGAAACAAAATACGAGCTCGTCCTCTCGTATATTTTTATCGGCATGAATGAAGATTAAATTTATTAAATCCCGAATGTTGGTGATGATCGAGTATGTTTAGAATTTGCTCGCCTGAGGATACCTATTTGTCGTCGGTTCTATTTCCGACTGAGGCAATGTTCGCATAATTTGAAGTTCTCTACAATGTCCTTCTTTTTCGCTGTATTTTTATCATTTGTCTAGGCTATCAAAATTTAATCAAACTTATGGGTTCAGGATGAAGGAGGCAGAATTTGGTGGAAATGTACCCAAATTTTGGGGAAGGGTGAATGGGAAATCATTAATGAAAATACACCCTTAATACGCGTGGCCGGGATTCGAACATACGCGTGGCCGGGATTCGAACATAAATCTCTCCATCACTGGAAAACCAGACAAGATGATCCTGACATTCAGTTGTTGAGCCCACCAGTCAGGGTTTTTACATGTTTACTATCTCCATTAGTACAACCGTTATAGGGCGAAGTAATACAGTAGTTTAATAATAAAGGTACAGTACTCTTATGACGCTCCTTTGGATGCTTTATCAAGAGATTGTATCTGTTAAGTATAAATATGTCAATACCTAAAATATTTGAGTTAGTGACTAGTTTATTAATTCAAGGGAAATTATTAATGAGTGTCGAGTGAGTGACAAACTGATCATGTGAGTAAACAAGATAAAATAAATTAAGGGAACTTTTAGAGAAAACAATTTTTCTCTCTCATCATAACAGTTTTAATTTATTTTTATTTATTCAAAGTACTTAACGTGCACATTCTTAAGCACTTATTATATCAACACACGACTTCTACACTAGTTTAAATCTTATTTCATCACTGTGGAAGGGGAAACCCACATTTCACAAGTGACACATTTTTCGGCCAGTCCAGTAATCTAACCCAGGACCCTTTAACTCAGTGGACAGACACGCTACTGACCGAGCTAAGGTATCGGACATTCAACATTACTAGTTCTAATTGGGTATATTAATTTCCATTGTCGGCTATGGAGCTTGTATATGGGCCACAGACTGAGTAACGTAGCACCGACTAGAACCATCCGGGGGATTCAGAGGAACATTCTTCTGATACTGTCGGGGGCCTACTGGACTGTGACGACATATTCCCTGATCGTCACTCTAGGTGTGTGGCCGCTGAATCTCCTGATAAGAGAAAGGGGAGTAGGATACTGGTTGAAGAAAATAAGCAGGAAAAAATGAAGATGCTAACCTCCCCGAAAGTCAACAATGCTGGGGGGTGAGGGGGGGGGGCAGAAGTGGCACTTTTAGCAGAGTGGCAGAGACGATGGGAGGAAAGCGAAACTGAGAGGCGAACATTTAAACTGTTCCTGAATGTTTTGGACAGACTTGAGAATGACACCCAGAACCGTCCCGGGTTCTGGTTCCCTTTATAACTGGGAAAGGACCATATCCGGCATCCTTAAGAAAGCAGGGATCGATTGACTCGAGTGAGTGTGTCTGTGGACAGGAGGGAACGCCATAACATGTAGTATTGAAATGTGTTCATACCCAAGAGGTCAGAAGACCCTTCCAACTGGGAATACAAGGAAGACTTGTAGGACACATTCTGAGATACCCAGTTAGGCGGAAACTCCTAGACGCCGTAGCATCGGAAGTATCAAACAAAACTTATAACTGAACGAAGCTAGAAATAGAAGACTAAGACTAGACAGACAAGAACTACAAAACGGAACTGACGACAGTGACAATGATGATTATGACACAATGAGTGACACTGAGACCGTCACCAGTGGTACTCAGTAGTTGGTACTTAGAAATAAGTATAGGGGTTGAAATTTAGGCGATAACGTAAGCAGCCCTTTGGAGAGGATAGAAAATAAATAGCCGGAATATGATGGCCACGAGTTGGGACCTGGAAGATCAGTTTGGCTGATGGGTCTTGAGGGTGGTTGAGGATGCCCTAACCACCTGAAGGACCAACTTTCCAGCCGAAAAAACACCCTTGAGACGTGATAACACCTGGGCACAGGAGATAACCCTAAGACGGCTGATCCCTTCTCTTGGCCACAAGAGAAAGGGATTGAGGCAGTTGGGTCAAGATGGAAAAAGGTGAGCTCCCTGGTCACCAACGGGCTTAGAGTAGAGATCCCTGCGATGAACACCTACTTAGTAAAACAATTTAGTTAATTAAGTATGGGGTAGGGGGTTAACATAGGGAATTAGAATAAGGTGGTATTTAGGTGCTTAGCCTGTTTGTAGTTATACTTTAAATAAGAAAATGATACATTGTTTAAAAAAACATATATAAAAAGTAGCATAGAATGGTTCGGATTTAAAGGTTGTTAAGATACCGAGCCAAACAAATAAGGAAAAAAGTTCTAATTTGGGTTAAAGCTCCAAAAAGTATTCTTACAATTCTTTTTATTTCCCTTAAAATATGTTTAAGCTCATGAAATTAGATTTATAAAATTTTCCAAACCTATTGGTTTAAGGGTTTGATTATTTTACATTTGACTTTCTATAGATTAACGTGTACATATTTGAATGCGATCGCTTGAATACTTTTTAAACTGTTAGATATTCTTTCACTAATACACATAAAAGTTAAATTTTTAAGTAGCAGTTTGTTTTTATTTAATTACTTTTTATTTTACTGTGTTAAGATTTTAAATTTATTTCAAAAAATTAGTTTGACATACATTATAACTTCTTAGTAAAAATCGTTATTTTCTATATCCTGGTCGAAAAACATATTTTTTACATCCAATTTAAAAAAAACGTTGGGTTGGAAAAATTAGATTTTTTGGTGATGGGTATTATCACACCTCACCCGCACCCCCACCCCTTCTCCCTCCTCGTTAGACCATCGAAGAGATATGGGGACATGCTCCCCCCCTCCCCCCAATGGGTTTTTGGAACTTACCCTCAATCTACTAGCAATTTGAGTAGTTTTTATTTTATTTTATTTTTTACCTGTAATATGTGTCTATGTGAGCTTTTTAATTCCATCAGGCGTGGGCCATTCGGATGGATGTTCTTTTACACTCAGCTTAGCAACTTCCTTTCACTATTTTTTTTCCTACACAGATGCTTTGCTGGAGGTGTGGGGGGGATTAAGGGCTGAAAAAGTGGTTTCCCCTCCCTGACACTCATCAAATATATGATTATATTCAAATAGAACTGTTCTAGTGAATGTAGGGTTTGTTTCAATTTTTTGTTGAATCGACAAAGTAGGACGGCCTTGAATCTGTCACTATAGTATTTATCTCCAGTTTTTAGCCCCCGTTTTACTACCCATTCAGGTAAAATTTATAGGAAGATGTACCCAAATTTGTGTTTAGAGAACGAGAGAGTCAAAAACCAACTAAGAAAAACCTTCCTCAGCACACCCGATTGTAGTTTGAACCCTGATATGCCGGTCATCGGTGGTCCAGTCTATTGCAAGAATGACGCCTTAGAACATTAAGCCACCAAAGTGGGTTATTTAGAGTAAATTTATCCAAATTATTGTGGTAGAGAGGAGCAAACAAGTGAGATAAAAACACCCTCAGAACAATTGACCAGGATTCCAAAACTGATTTTTGGGTCACCAGCAGTCCATTTTATTTCGTGAGAATGATGGCTTTGGGTTAAGGCCATGTGAACATTGATTCTGCTGTTATCAATTCAAGCCGTGAAACATACCTTTATATTTAATCATCTGTTCTACCTTTCAAAATATTACTACCATGGTGGACCTAGTTAGACTTGAACCCCTGACCTCCAGCATAAAAATGGGCGGTTTGTTTTTAACTATCGTTCCTATTATGTTCCAGACGAAGCTCCCACTAGTGCACGCAGCCGGGACTGAATCTGAACACGAGATGTACATCTTGGTCTTTTTCATGTGCGGGATGTTGGCAGCGGTGATGGTGGCCGCCGCGGCGCTCTACCTCATCCGGCGCCATACGAGATCTCGCGATAAACTGAACAACCTTACCGCGCCGGACACTGAGGCCAGCAAAGACTACCAGGTGCCAGCCACCATCAATTGACACCGCATCACTTAAGGTGGAGTGGAAGAGAAGGCGAGTTAAGGGCGGTGTTTTTGCCATTTTTATATCAAAACAAGTTTATGGTCAAAATAAATAAAATAGCAAAAACAAAAGAGTTTAATTTTCTTTACATGATGAACTCACCACTTCTTAAATGTTTCTCAAGACTGTGCTGGAAGACAAGTTTCTCTTCATTTAAATGTTTGACATCTAATTCTATGCTTATTACAGATATTCAACAACTGTTAATATCACCGTGCTAAGAAAATTAAACTTTATGTTTATACTGGAGCAATATTTTATTTATTTTGACAAAAAATGTTTTGCCATAAGAATTTTAAAAATACTTCCCTTAACTCATTTTCCCTTCCACCCCAACTTAATTGAAAGTATTTACAATTTACAAGACCACTTTCCGATTTATATGGAAATAAATTTTTTTGATAGTTATAAAAGATACTTAAAATTTTGTTCATACCACGTGATATTCAGCTGTCACTTATGATACTCAGTGTCAACATTTATAAAATACTTAGAATAATAAAGTAACTAGTGTTCAGTGAATACCACGAAAAATATGCTAGGAAGTAAAAATTATATTTTATATTTCCAGAAATACCAACGTGTATAATTGGTTGCCCAAGAGGTCTGCATTTTATTTTTTGTTATCCAGGGAGTTCAGAATTTAGTGTATTATTTTATGTCAAAGAAGTCCAAAGTTTGAAGTTTGATATCCAAGGAGTCCAGACTGTATTGTTTGATATCCAAGGAGTCCAGAATGTATTGTTTGATATTCAAGAAGTCCAGACGGTATTGTTTGATATTCAAGCAGTCCAGTCTGATTGTTTGACATCCAAGGAGTCCAGTCTAATTGTTTGATATCCAAGCAGTCCAGTCTGATTGTTTTATATCCAAGGAGTCCAGAATGTATTGTTTGATATCCAAGCAGTCCAGTCTGATTGTTTAATATCCAAAAAGTCCAGACTGTATTGTTTGATATCCAAGCAGTCCAGTCTAATTGTTTGATATCCAAGGAGTCCAGACTGTATTGTTTGATATCCAAGGAGTCCAGACTGTATTGTTTGGTATCCAAGGAGTCCAGACTGTATGTTTGGTATCCAAGGAGTCCAGACTGTATTGTTTGATATTCAAGCAGTCCAGTCTGATTGTTTGGTATCCAAGGAGTCCAGACTGTATTGTTTTATATTCAAGCAGTCCAGTCTGATTGTTTGATATCCAAGGACTCCAGACTGTGTGGAATGTTATCTAAATAGTGGCTGTAGTACAACCATTTGCTCGTGTTTGTAGGAGCTATGCCGAGCCCGCATGGCGACCAAGTCTCAGCAGGATAAGCCCGAGCCTCTCCATGTGGGACAAAGGATCGCAAGTCTGTCCAGAGAGTCCGAGGGTTCAAACAATAGCCCGTCCTCACGATCCAGCACCTCTTCCTGGTGAGACAACATCACCAGACACCATTCATAAATGGAATAAATTATCATTCACATCGTTATAGTTTATGTATGGGTACTTAGTGCAACTAGTCTTTGATTATAATGTATTTTAAATACCCAGGACATTGGTGACGTGGTTTTAATGTCATTTTGGTTTTCTGGTTATGGCTATACTTTAGAACCGGTGTACTGAGTGTTTTCTTTCCTAAAAGGTTTCTTACTCTGTCTACACGTGACTGTGGGTATATTTCCTTTAAATATTACCGTATTTATTATTAACATGCTAGTGTAATTATTAATATGTATGCGTGTATCCTGAACATTGGATAAAAATTCAAACTAATTGTACTTATCTAAAAAAATCCACATATAATGCCTACATTTTGAATTAGATGATTCTTGAACCATTATTGTATAGGGCATTTTTCAGCGCCTACTCCTTAAGTTACGATTTAAAAATGGGCTAATCTTTTACAAGCTAGGAATTAACACCATGGCAACAATGGTACCTATGTGTGTTTGTAGTATTCAATTCTACTGATAGTCTAGCTATACCTTATCATTTACCCTATTTAGTTTTTAAAGTTATCGGTGGGGAACTCCTCAAAGTCTGATGGATCCTTTCCCTCAGATTTCATATATTTCTTGAATACTGTAATGTGGTTTGTTGGCAGAAGGTAGTTACCGTCGTTTCTCCAGCATTGTCTTACTAAAATTGTAATATGGGCGTTCTCTATTAAAATTACCATTATGTAGACCTAAATACTTATTATATTATGGTGTGTGGAAATACAAAATATGCCATGTAATATAAATTGTCTTTATTTTGCTATAAGCCTACTTTGTAAACTGTATGGTTTGGTTTCAAATATACATTCGTAATACTTCCTGAAACTTCACTAGTATATCTTAATGGTTAAATATTAGAATACAATAAATCAGTTACTTTATACGTGGTGGCTCATTAACACAAATATTCCAACTACCCATCTATACGGTAACAAATTAAAAAAATACCAGCACCTTGTTTTAACTTGAAGATCTTTCCAAACATTTCTTTGGGTCTTAAGATATCATCATTAGGTCATAAATATTCCGATTTGTTTGCTGCAGTTCTCCACTTTCACTTAACCTAGGTTAAATTGTTTTCATGTTTGTACCTTCTTTAGCCAACATTGTCCGCTATTTTATTCACGTAATCTAGTCTCGGTCTTCTTAAATTTTTCCTTTTCACATCTCCTTTTATATAATTATCTTTATTAAACTATCATTTCGCAGTATATGGCCTACCATGTCAACTCTTCTTTGTCGTATACTTACCTGTACAAAAACTGCTTTTTTATTTTATTTTCATCTCAGTATTTGAAACCATCTCAATCCATGATATTTTTAACACTCTTCTGTAGCACCACGTTTCAAATTCTTCTAGTATTTTACTTTTTCCCTCCAATTGCACAAATAGTCCATATTTCACATTAATAAAGCGCTAGGCTCCATACATAATATGACTTAAGGAACCTTTTCCTTATTTATAAATGTATGCTAGTGTTAGTAATGTCTTCTTGTTATGAAAAGACTTATTCGCATGCTCTGTTATACTTATAATAGGTTTCTTACTTCTGTTGTTCTACTTCCTTGGTAATATAGCTCTTTTACTCTCTGTATGATACCTTACTTCTTCTGTTACTATATTCATTTGACTGATTTCTCCTTTACTGCACATCAGGACTTTGTTTTTCTATTTATCCAATTTTCAGTATTTAATCCATTCTTTTCAGTAATTCTTGAAAATACTTCTCACTTTCAGCACGAAAAGCAATGTCTTCAGCAAAACGAGATGTATGGTTAAGTTCATCTCCTATTCTAATTCCAGATATTACTTCTTATTTTACCTCTATTAGCGTTTCATATACTTTAGCATTAAATATCATAGGAGAAAGGTTGCTTCCTTGTCTAGCACCTTAATTTATTTAGGCTCCCTCTTCATGGTCATCAAACCTAATTATTGCTGTTTGATTTTTGTGTGAGTTGTATATTATTCTTCGGTTGTTTTGCTTCCAATTCTTCTAAAATTTCAAACATTTTATTCACCTCCACGTTCTTATAATACTACTTGCTTTTTAGCAGGGCTCTCGCTGACAGGTCAAGCCATAGTTTGCAGTTTACCTACGGCCTCGTTACTCCACATTAAGCGAGGGGATCGGCTTAAAACTGTAAATGAACGATTTAATGCATTGTCTATGACTATGATACGTATCAATTATTAATTGTATTTATATTTTTAAATAAACTGAGTGCTTCCTTTCTCTCCCTCCCACCTTCTTTACCCTATAATTCCAAATAAAACTAGTGCATCCTCACACTCTCCCCACCCTCTTCACCCTCTTTTTTAATTCAAAATTAGTGCCCTCCTTCCTTCCTACGGTATATCACCTTTTATTCTCATTCTACTTTCTCTACCTTCCTCCACCATTTTTACAACCATGTCTTACTACCCGCTCGGAATATACGTGCGCTCTCTTTTTAATTATTCCAAGTATCTTGTGATCCTGACGCACTACACCACGTGATCACCATTGCGAGCTTAAAGTGTATTGAAGCTCTAATTAATCCCACTTGACTTTATTCATTCGATGATCTAATCAGGCCCTCTCTATTTACTTTCAGGAGCGAGGAACCTGCTCTGACCAACATGGACATCTCAACAGGTCACATGGTTTTGGTGAGTGTCACTGGTAACGACTCAATAAGGGTACCACTGAAACTAAGGAGTTATCAATAAATGGATTAATTTAAATATACTATTTATTTTTTCTGCAGAGAATATCTGATGATGTTTGTTTCTAAGTCCAACAGATAATTTATTTTAAATGAATGTAACTCAAACACAGCAACCAGATCCATGGCAGTTAATTTGTCATTTAGTAAAAGTGGATGGGTCAAGTTACAGATAGTTGAACTCGGGAAGGCAGAGGTGCTACCAACTGAGCCAAGTAACAGTAAACGAGCAGGTTGATTAAAGTAAACTCTATCAGCATTTGACTTGGCGGGAGTAATCCTCAATGTAGGTGGTCAGGATTGAACCACAGAAACCAAGAGGAGAGTCAGTAACACATCTGGACCAGTCAGTTTGTGCACCATGCACATAATACAGTACTAATTCAACAGAGAAACTATCACAACATTTCCAACTACTTATCTACCTACAACAAAATTTACGACACGTATTCACAAGTGGCTGGGTGGTCTAAGGCGTCACTCTCGTGTTAGACTGGCCTGCTTTTGACGAAGAGATCTGGTTGTGTCTACTGACGGTGGTTTGTCCTAAATAATGTCCCACTCTTCTTCCAGGAAAATGGGAATGACTTACTTCTAAAATGTTTCCTTCCCCATCCCTACCTATTAGAATAGGTATCTTAAATGCATATAGTCTGAACAGGTAGTAAGACGCTGTGATGAAAAAATAAAGGGTTCATCATGGGTTTGAGAATAGATAACTCAAAAAACAACAAATTCTTTTCAGAAAATTGTTTGTATGTCAAATTTAAGGGATTAAGCTATATTTTAAAAAGACTCTAGGTATTAAAAAAAAGATAAAAACTATAAAATAAAAACCAATTCCTTTAAAATAAGTTTAAAAACAAAGATTCTTTATTTTACTTTTCTTTAAAAAACATGAATATCTTATATATAATTTGATAAGACCGTGTCCGGTAGTAAAATTTACGAGTAAATGGCTGAACCGATTTCGAAAAACATATACATAGGAATACACATACCTAATCACCCCATTCCCTTACGGGGTAGCCAGAAACTGTGCATAGAGTTCAAAAAACAACTCTGTTTATAATCCATCCTCACAAACTATCTCCACACTTCCCTATTTGTGCATACTCCCTTCGCATCAACAGCATTCATATACTGATTATTACATGCCCCTTTTATTCTTAAAACTCTGAATGTCTATTTTTTTTTCCACATTCGTCTACAACATTTAGCAACGTCTTACATAGCCCACCCCTTTATTTTGATCCACACACTCTACCTTCATACATTTGCTTCGTCACTAGATTCACACTCATCCTTTTAACATGCCCAAACCAACGTGAGACGCTTCTTTCACATTGACCTAATAAATTCTCTTTCAACCCACACTACTTCAGAACCCATTCATTACTGACTATGTCCATACGAGTTTTTCCACATATATTTCTTAAGTAGCTATTTCATTCAGACCATATTCACCCTGCTCTTGTGTTTCTCCTGACATGCCCACGTTCAACATCCATAAAAAAATGTTGACATCAACACAATTTATATACTTCCAACTTTGTTTTTTCGATATTAGTTGATTCATTGCAATTGGACACATAAGCTACACCCAACTAATTCCCAAGATGCATTCAGTCGTCTGTCATTTCACCCTCTATTATTCCATTTTCAAAGAACATTCTGCCCATATACCCAAAATCATTCAATTGTTTTAACAGTTTTCTATTTATATTAAGTTAACAATTATTTCCTGACCCGTCTTTTTCAAAAACTATCACCTTAGTTTTGGAGACATTTATACGAAGATCCCTTCTGTCTCTCGCCACATTCAAACGATTTAACGCATTCTGAAATTTTACAAACGACCTCGCCCTTTAAATTTAGGAGTCCAGAATGTTGGGAAAAATAGTAGCTTTCAACAAAAATCTAATTTTACCAGAGAATTTTCAACTTTTCATTATTTATTTACATTACGATGAGAACTCTGATTTGTACTGTACATGAGTGTATTATTGAGGACAACTAATTTTTAATATTAGGGATTCAGGAAGTCACCAAAAAACAAAAAAACATTTTTTCCAGCAAATTTTCAGCTTTTAGCACATCTTTTATCTACAGTAGCCCCATGGCTTCTTTGGTGCTGACTGACAGCTTTGAATAGTTACCAGACCAAATTACGTATCCCTACGCCGAACCATATGATCTGCAAAAACATGTGTTTAGCACCTGTCACTTCTAACAGTCAACATTTAGATATATACCTAAATGTTGACTGTCAGAAGTCAGCTGTGAGCTGTCAGTCAGCACCAAAGAAGCCGTGGGCCTACTGTACATTCTTTGATTGATGGAATTAATTAATTTCCTAAATTGGGGACACATTTATTGTTATTGTTAATTCATATTTAAATCAACAATAGCAACTAAGATTCCCAAATTAAAAGGTTTAGTAGTCAATTTCTCGAAAATATTATTTTACGCTTGGTTTCACGAAAAATCATAAATTAAAAACAATACAAACGAGTTTATTATATTCGGTATGTATTGTATTTTCAAAAATTGATAAATTTACCTTGAAATATATTTAGATAGACATTTTAATGAGTTAAGTATGGTTTTTGGTAGTCATTTATTAGAATAAAATCACAATACAAATAATTTCAGTCATGTTTCCTATTTCCACTTAATATTGAGTGTATGTTTATAATATTTCAAAGTATTTCAAAGTAATATTTTATGTATTCCATCTAGCTTACGATCTAAATATAGGTTTTGGCGTACATTTTTAAAAATTAATATTTCAAAATAAATGAGCCCAGTTATATTTTCATTTCCATTTGCTTACCCCATCTATCTTCTCCCCCCTCCCACACACACACACATTCTCTTTTTCCCCACACGTATTCTCTCTCACACACACTTTCTCTAACCCTCTAGTTTTCTCCCTCTTTCACAAGCTCTCTTCCACAATCTCTCTCTCTCTCTAACTTTATCACACAATATATCCTTCTCTCACTATCTTTCTCATACTATCTTATACATTCTATCACACACTATTTTCACAAACTTTTTCTAACACACACTTTCACAAACACTCGCTATTAAACACACACAAATCATTCATAAATATTCTATTTCTCACGAACTCTCTTTATTACTCACTTTGTTCCACACAGTTTTTCACATAAACTCTCTTATTTATATATTCTTTCGCTCACACTTACACACATTCACACACTGTCACACACTCTATCACATATACTCCTTCTATCACACACTCTCTCTCTATCCTACACTTTTTCTCTCTCACACACGCTGTTTTTCCAACTATCTCTTTCACACACACTCTCGCTTACTATCACTCCCTCACACTCACTTTCTCACAATCACTCGCTCACTCTCATTCTCTAACACTCACTTTTTAATACTATCAGTCTCAATATACCACTCATCACAAACCTACACACACACACTCATTCTCACTCTTATTTTTTCAATCTATCACTTTCTTTCTCTCTATGTATCATATATATAATTTGATAAGCCCATTTCAGGTAGTTAAAATTACGAGAAAACGATTTAACCGATTATGACAAATGAACATCTTTTTAAGGATTAAGGGCTCGGAACGCCGGCAAAATAGTATCCTAAAACTTTAAACCCAATTTTATTGCGAATTTTCCATCTTTTCCTTCTGTGTGGGCAGTTGCTCATCTGTAATCTTCTTTGTTTAAAACACCATGGAAACCATGATTTGTATATCGGTAAATACAATATTTATCAGGGGTTAAAAATAATCACCCAACTCTCACTTGAGTAGTTTGGTGCAACTAAAGAGCCGAGAGAGGGTTCATTTTAAGTTCTGAGCGGGGCGTCAAGGGGGAAAATATACGTTCTGATTAAAATTAATCACCAAAAGTTAAAAATCTATATAAAGTTGATTTCCTTTGATGAGTAAACTTTTAATTATAAAGAAAAGTGGGGGCTTATTGTATAGAACTTTTCCCAGTAAAAAGTTTAGAATACATTTTAGGGCAATAATCTGCAGCCATCACTGCAATGATCCACTAGTCACTGTATAATTTGCTAATGGATACCTTGTATTCCTTTCAAGAATGTACTTGAGCATCGTTGAAAACTAGGACCTGGCTAGAACCAAAACAAGTACAAGTTTTACTGATTGTTAATATTTTTCTAATATTCACCATGATTACTGTAACTGCGCACGGTAATTGTTGACTTGTAGCTTCTCTCCTGTGTGTGTGGGACATTAACGAGTGTGTTGTTTGTTCGACAACAGTCGTACATGGAGGACCACTTGAAGAACAAGGACCGACTGGAGCAAGAATGGGTGGGTCTGTGCGCCTACGAGGCTGAGCCCTGTGCTATCACGCTGGCCCTGAAGGTAAACATTGACGTGTTAAGATAGTTTAAACCGGCAGTTTTCAAACCGGGGTACGCGGGCACCTTTCAGGAGGTACGCAAGCAGTTCTCAATGGGAAGTTGACAAAATAGCAAGGGACTTGTGGAAAAACCTAATTATTGGCAGTTATATTTATCTGGTTATTTCCACCCCTCTTTATACCGTATTTGCTTTTGGCTTGATACTGATTTCTGAGAATTTTCAACCCTCTACTTGAAACCTTCTAAAATAACAGTTTATGATGCCTTTCTCAAAAACAAATTTCTGTGAAAGTGTTTTTTTTTCATCCATGGTGTACCTAAAAAATAAGTACTGCAATAGGCTAAATTTGGAGCCAGACCTCTGCTTAAAAGTTTCAACTGGACAACCAGAAATCATATAGTTGTACCAATCCATGCAGCCACACCCCTCTCACTGAAAAACTTTGCGATTCATAATATATCAGCTTCAGATTTACAATTAAAAATTTAGATTTGAAAATATTGTGTTTAGGTCTACTTTTTTCTTTACTTTTTGAACGAATTTGTGAAGAAAATGTGTAAAATTTTTCTACAAACTATTTACAGTAAAATTATGATTTTTTAAAACTGATCATAACGATTCTCAATAAGCGATAATGAATGTTAAGGCTGTAACAGTAGGATTCTCTTTAACTAGCTTTGTCACATTTGAAATAGTTTGACTACGGATATTTTTTCTATATAGATTAATTAGATCAATAATTTATCATGTGGTATATTTTTTAAAGCCTGTCATTTTGATTTATTTTATCTTGTGGGTACATTCAACTTTTAGTCATGGCCAAGGTGTACAATCTAAAAAAAAAGTTTTAGAACCACTGGTTTAAACAATTACAATATTCAACTTTGAGGACAAGAAGGTTTTCCACTCTCGCTCCACGAAAATGCAAGGTGCATTTCCTATAAATTAGGTTTCATTAATTACTAACCTATTAGAGTAATTAGTGCATAGGCGTTTAACCCGAACGGATAGTAAGACGCGATGCTTAAAAAAATTGTACATCATAGACTTAGAGAATATATTAAGGTTTAATGTAATACTGGTGAAAATACGTGTAACTTATGCCACTTTGTTTAATTTCCACAGCCTGAGAATGCAAACAAAAACCGCTACTCGGATATTTTGCCCTACGACCATGCAAGACTGGTTCTGAACGACCTAACTAACATATCAGGATCCGACTATATCAACGCATCAACCATTGTGAGTACATCAATAAGTGCTTTTAAATTATCAACTTCCTTAATTTCTACAACGTCCACATGAATAATTATTAATTTGATGATTTAGACACGTCTACTCGGTCGGTAGTATATCTGTGTACTGAGTTGGTGATCCCTGATTCGATTCCTGGTAGAGCCGAACAATTTAGTCTAAATTAAATTGGCCTTAACGGCCACGTTTTGTGTCTGTTATAAAATATGATAGTTTGTGAATCTTGTGATGTTATAAAATTACTTGATTTATAATGTTAACCTCAACCCAACTGCCATTTTTATTTCAAAACCTTTTTGAGACAAAATAAAAAAATGTTGTTTTAATAGATGTGTTAATTCACATATTAATTACTACAAATAGTACTACTACAAATAGTAATCTCAACATTTCTTGACTATTTGTCACGAGAAAGAAGACATTTTGACAGAACATTTTTAAATTAAGAAAAAAATTCCTATTTAATTTCAAAATTCTAATGAGCAATTTTAAAAAAAAAAAAATTGAGATTGTGCTACCTGCTGAATCAATATTTTATTTATTTCAGTCAGAAATGTTTTTGCAATGAAAATGGTAAAACTACAGGCCTTAAATTACACCACCTTCTCTCCCACCTCAACTTTACCTAGCTACCAATACAACTTCTTTTCTGTAGATTGAAAAATGACACTTGGACATGGGAATCTAACCCGGGACCTTTAGCTTAGTACGCCAATACTCAGGCCACTGAGCTATCCAGGAATCGTCCCATGCCCAGGATAATTCTTCACTCATATTTTAAGTTAGAGTCTATGATGGACGTGCGGAAATCGTCGGCTACAAATGTGTAATTTTATTAAGATCACGAGCTATCAGATAACGCAGCCACCTTCGACTTGGTAGTTGGCTTATTGCTGCCATGTATACAATTATTATAATTGTAAGGGATTGCAGTTTTAAGAATCAAATAGCCAAAGGTATTATTTATGCTTTTAGGGAGGATTACTCCATTAAGATATATTCTGAAAATCCCAAAATAATGGGACAATTCCTGGGTATCTCAGTGGTTAGAGCATTGATGTACTAAGCCAAAGGTACTGGGTTTGATTCCCGTATCTAGGTGTCATTTTTAAATTTTCAGAATATGATATCTTGATGGAGTAATCCTTACTTAAAGCATAAATACTAGCTTTGGTTATTTGATTCAAAGTTACATTTATTATGGCTATAATAATATGGTTGTAATATTAATAAGATATCTGAAATTACAATCAAATATAAATGGATTAACTATAAATAAGTGTACATTATGTCAATCATTTTACTCCTACCATTAAATTGTAATTCTATTATATTGAATTTACAAACTAAAAAAAGTCCTTAAACCATTCTTTATTATTTGAAATTACCTCCGAGCAATTTTATGATATGGATATCACATTAACCACTGCCAGAGAAGGTTTAAAATTAGCATACATACATTGATTTATCAATTTAGTTATTTGCTTGGAACTAAAACTATAGCTAAAATATAAACATATAACATCTTAGTCTTGCTTAGCTATCGGAAAATCACTTGGTATTAGTGTGAGTTGTACTCCATTCACAGTAGGAATTAATCACTGAAAGGTCTTTTTTCCTACCCATATCCTACTATATAATAGATTTCTGGTAGGTAAAAATACTTTTCAGAAAAAAATTCCTACGCTGAACAGACTTTATGTTGTCCTTGATAAGCAGACGGACCATGACCCTTACAACCCAGTATGGTGAGGTAGTAGTGTGAGTTGTATGTTGTCCTTGCTAAGCAGACGGACTATGACCCCCGCAACCCAACCTGGTGAGGTAGTAGTGTTAGTTGTATGTTGTCCTTGCAAAGCAGACGGATCATGACCCCCACAACCCAGCCTGGTGAGGTACAGTAGCCCCATGGCTTCTTTGGTGCTGACTGATAGCTCACAGCTGACTTCTGACAGTCATCATTTAGGTATATACCTAAATTTTGGACCGTCAGAAGTGACAGCAGCCAAACACAAGTTTTTGCAGATCATATGGTATGGCGTAGGGATACATAATTTGGTCTGGTAACTTTTCAAAGCCGTCAGCTTCTCAGCTATGAGCTGTCACTCAGCACCAAAGAGGCCATGGCGCTACTGTAGTAGTGTGAGTTATATGTTGTCCTTGCTAAGCAGACGGACCATGACCCCCGCAACCCGGCCTACATAGCGACGCAGGGTGCCCTCCCCCACACGGCTCCGGACTTCTGGCAGATGGTTTGGGAACAAGGCAGTGTTGTCATGGTGATGCTCACACGGCTCACGGAGAACGGAAATGCCATGTGCCACCGCTACTGGCCCGAGGAAGGCTCCGAGCTCTACCATATCTACGAGGTGAGTTGTTCTGCTCTACCCTCGAGTGGACGCGCTGGGGTATAAGATATCCCTTTTTAATATTTGTTGGTGTGGTAGTACTGACAGGTGCCAGAGAAGCGTGCTAATTTTGATGTTCCTTAATTGTGACCTTGCCTTACTGCTAGTTTAGTTAGAATTAAATTAATCTAATTATTCACCCGCTCTGGTGGCCACATGGTTTAAAGCGTTACTCTTGCTTTAGGCTAGACTGCCGGTTGTACTGAGGATTATTTTTCATAATGGTTTGTTCCTCTTCCTGCTCGCAAATGTGGGTACACTTCCTATAAATATAACTTTACTAATTCCTAATAACATTAGCTTAATTAGGACATAAACGTATAACCCGAACTGGTAGTAAGATGCAGTGTAAAAAAAAATGAACATTAGATTTAATATCTTATAATATTAATATTTGAACTAATTATTCCATTGTTTAATATTTCACAATCTAACTAATAGTTGTATATTTTATTCTTTGTTCGCTTATTAAAGCAAAGGTCTTAGGTTTAATTCCCGGTGGGGTTAAAACGTTAGTGATAGTCTGATTAGTTAGTGATTTACATACCTTAGAATTAAGTAAGTTAGAAAGTTGTGTGCTGATACAACTAATTTATTATATAAATTACATGTGCTCATAATAAAAACCATAATTAAAATTTTACGTAATTTGGATTGAGCTTCTCGTAGAAGTTGGGAAATTATTGCAGGTGTTTTCAGATTAGGACCGAGGGAAATTAGATGTCTCTAATTTCTAAAGCGTTCTTGTTAACCCTATATATATATATATAGTGATTTTATTGTTTGCGTATTCACATTATATTTGTATCAGTACATATTAACAATTGATAGCCTAAAAAGTATTTTTTTTATAATAGTAAGAAATTATATTCCTTCTAGAAAAAGTTTAATGTCATAATTTATGGTATTTTTTGTCTACTCACAAAAAAATTAACATTATAAATCAGGTTATTCTATTGTATTTTGTTGTATGTGTTTAGATTCTAATACAATCAATATATAAGAAAATAAATTATTACATTCACACAAATATCAAAGTTAAGTGAAAACTGACTGGGGTAGGCTGTAAAGTAGCCCACTGTACCTCTGCCGCTATTGCTCCCAAATACGAAAAAGTTTACTTTGCAGACACTTAGGAAAATCATGTTTAAGAAACAACAAATAATGGAATTGACTAATACTTTGCGATTTTGTTTTAATTAATTTAATTACGTGGCTAAAAATGTCAGACATTACTACGGAATTTTCTCATCTTAAATCGTGACCTAAAAGGAAATAATGAAATATGAACATACTTAGAACTCTAAAAATAGGCCACTTAAGAAGTTTCTATAAACAGTTCCTATAGTGGCAACAAAAATAAAAATAAGATATTTTAACTTATTACTTTTAAATTATTTACCGCTCTTCCACCTAAAAAAGAAGATAGGAAATAAGGTTGAGCAAAAGATTTAATCAAAGACATTTAGGATGTGTAAAAGGTTTTTGGGGAGATAAGCAGCTCATATATCATAAAACATGTTTTGGACAAAATAAATAAACTATTTCTTCAATATATACGTTTAGTTTAATTTTATTAATGTATTGATCTCAACATATTTTGAAAATTAAGACTTGTTGAAATTACTATGCGTAAAAAATATAAATAAGTGTATATACTGAAGAAAATTATTCTTCACTGTATCCAAAATAAAGTCTTGTTAGAAAAATTGCAAAAATACTTACCTTAACTTGCGTTACCTTATATACCACCTTAAACACTTCTTCTAGTGTGAAACTCCTTAAGGAACCACATTCTTCACATATACGGACATAAGTTTGCCATTTGTCTGTTGCTCATTCCGAACCTACCAGAATCAGTAATACCGGCTGGTTTGTAAAAGAATAAGGGGATGATTTTATGTTTGAGTACTGAGTCACGGTCGTGACTCTTGTTATGATTAATTGTACCTTGAGATGAAACCGATGAAATGTAGTTTTAAGTAAATCACATTTATGTTGATATTGATAGTGTAATGTAAGGAATGAGAGCGCTGAGTCTCCTCGATATAGACTTGGTGGGCTAGTCCATTATTTAATTTACAATTACTATGGAGTATAATAAGAATACCTCTAGTTACGCAGGACTTTATTACTCTTCCCTATTAACCTAAGAAGAAAATTAAAAAAAAAGACAGTACTCCAAATTAACAGTTTTAATCTTTAGATATTATTACATAAATTTAGGGTCGAGACTATAAAGTTCATTTGAAAACTAACATTTACTAAACGCATGGATATTAACATGCATGGAGTGCACTGTTACTATTACTTCATAGTCTCGACCCTAAATTTTCAAAAGCAATTAAAATTGCTATAAACAAAAAAATCCAATGCTTATAAAAGTGGGCTAGGTTAATTTTACCGATAAATCAATTAATTTTACTCAAAGTTCTGGTGTATTTCATATCAAATTAATGAATCAAAAAATAGTTTATACGTAAATTTAAGATAGTGTTGTTAGTTTAAATTATTATTTAATGGTAAATATTTAAAACTTGCATGTCAATAAAAGTTTTGAATTATGTATATGTTACCTTGTCTTCTAGAGTCATTTGTGGATCATAGATGGATATTTCGACACATTATCTATCATTCTAATCATTAAGAGAAATAACATACACTTCGGTGGTCTAAGAATTTACTATCGTAATAGACTAGACAGAGATTTAGGGTTCGTATCCCTGTCAGGTGTAGTAAGGGTGATTTTTCCACTTGTTAACTCTACACCCATGCAAATGAAACTACACTTCCTCTAAATTAAATGTATAATTACTATGCGTGCAACCTGAACAGGTAGTGAGACATATAATGCCAGCCGTTTAGAGCCTTTTTTGATAGGTCTTAACCATAAGAGACCTCCAAAAAAGGTTCGCACAGAATTTAAAGTTTCTCTGCCATTTTTAATTTTTTTTTCGGGGGTTTATATATATATATATATATATAATTTTTTTTAACTTTTTGAGATTTTTCCGTCGGTTACAGGCTAGACGCTATAAGTTTGACAAATTTAAAGTTTATAGCCAGAGCCCTGCTTCTATGGTGAATAAAAAAGCCTAATTTCGTTTTTAAGTTTCCCAAAATTGGTGAATAAGCGGTGAATTACAAAAATCCTATTTTTGCGACGAAATTATCGAATTAAGACAAAAGCGTTAAAAAAGTGGTTTTTACCAAACTTTCGTGAGTAAGGTGACTTTGTTGGGTTAAAACTAGACTTCCAGGACAATGTTTGAAACAGGTAAACTAAACATATTGAAGTGAAAACAAAAAAATACATTTTGTTTGGACAAATGGTAAAAAACACTAGTCCGCAAAAAAATGTTCTGTCAACTTATTAAAAAGTAAGATTTAGCGGCAGCTGGTCCGGGAAAAGTATGTGCAAGTCACAAAGACAAAATATTACACAAAAATCATCTTGTTACTTCACAAAAATTGTGACTATATTTTTAAATCTCAATTTAGGCTAGAAAAAT